>CAUYSK010004987.1:0-13109 GCA_963575035.1 Avahi laniger | reverse complement strand
TGACTTATATCTCCTCTTTCCCTGTCCACTCCCTACCCCCAACCACTCTTTTACTCTCTGCTTCTATGAATTCCACGTTTTGAGATTCCACATACAAGTGAGGTCATGCAGTATTTGTGTATGACTGGCTTATTTCACTTGACATAATGTTCTCCAGCTTTCTCCATGTTGTCACAAATGACAGAATTTCCTGTTTTTCTAAGGCCGACTAGTATTCCATTGTGTATATACACCACATTTTCTCTGTTCATTTATCCATTGATGAGCATTTAGGTTGTTTCCATATCTTGCCTATTGTGGATAATGCTGCCATGAGCAGTAATTACATTTATTTTTGCTAGACACCAAGGTAGACTTTTGTAAGTGCTTCAGTCTTTGGGAAAAATCATAGAATCTCACTTTCTCTTAAATATTTGCAAACACTGCAGTCTTTTTTGGTTAGTTTTATAGGATTGATCACTCTTTTGGGAATCCAGGTGATAAAATTCCCTTTCCATCTACCTGGTGTTTTCTGTGAAATAGGCAAATTGCACACACTGACAACATATGCAAGCATGCTTATCTTAAGCTCTGTGGTTTATCATACAAAATTAATTCCAATAAAATGGTAGAAAGGAATATCACTTTTTTTTTGAACTGAAGCAAGAGTCAGCAAACTATAACTTGTGGCCCAAACATAGCCTAGTGCCTGTTTTTATAAATCAAGTTTTATTGGAACACAGCAATGCCTATTTGTATGTTATTTATGTCTGCTTTCACTTTACAATGACATAATTGAGTAGTTGCTATAGAGAGAATGTGACCTGCAAAACCTGAAGTATTTACTGTCTGGCCCATTACAGAAAAAAATGCTTGACAAATCCTGGACTAAAGGAGTATTTAGGAATTTAAGTATTGTTCTTAATAAAAACTGACTTTTAAATGATTTAGGTTTTATCAAGGCTGTTTTCTCTTAAATTGCATGAAAAGAATCTTCTGTTACAATTAATGACAATTTATAACTGGATTTGATAAGGAAAAGTGCCTAGAGTCTACCAGGTGATCGGTGTCCAATTTTTTAAAAATTAAAGATCATTAAAATTCATTGAACATTAATTCCTTAATGCTGACAAGATAGCTAATGAGGCATATGTGAAAAATTACACTGTGGCATGCTTATGATTTAAGTGTGCAGTGAGGGTTGGTTATGTTATTTCTGACATTAACTGTTTTGATAGTCTTTATAATAATTGTGAATTTTAATTAATTTTACATTAAATTATCAATCTTTTTGAGATTTTACTTGCTACAGATCAGTAAGGCTAAACTAGTAGTCACTTGCAAAGAAACCTCGTATTCCTTGTGTTCAGTAGCTGTTAGTTCAGTGTTTCAAAAGTGAGCATTTAATCATACTATGTCTTGGTCACAGAATTTTAGCAATAAAATGTGGGGGCTGTAGTGCTCCATATCAGGGCAACAGTTTAAATATGTATTATCTAACACGTGGTTATGTTTTCATCTTTTTTAACAGACTTGTGGAAGAAAGCAAACTGATCCCACTCATTTTTGAAGTAATTCTGGTAAGAAAGGAAATGTGCATTTGAAATTCAAGTGAAATTTTGAAATTTTAAAGATTTTGGCTGCGTTGTATAGTTGATTTGCTAACCCTGATTCTGCCCCAAAGTATTGTCTGTCCTTTATTGTGTCAGTTAACTTCTTCGGACTACAGCTTTCTTATCTGTAAAGGGATGTCAAGCTCTGAAATTTTATAGGGACACTGTTTAATGACCTACGCTCTTCTTACAAATCCTGTAGATTTGAGTTTTATGGTATTAAACAATATGCATTTTCTAACATAGAATACTTTATCTGAAGTTGGTTTGTGGAGGGAGGGCATAATGATTATAGTTACACTTTAGTATGACTTTTCTGATGTTTAATATGAAGGCTTCTGACTTTGTAGTTCCTGGGTGCCAGCTCAGCAGTTTTATGCCTATGGTCATATGGTTGTCTTCAGAACTTAGAGTAGCTTAGCTTCCGTACACCATTTTTCTATTCACAGAATACAGCTTAATTGAAAACCATCTGTTAAAGAAAATCTTTCATCTATGTTTCTTATTTGTAGAGAATAAAATGGGATGCAGAGTTGACTTGCTTCATCTCTGTTAAATCCTAAATTGTACTAGTTCTGTGAATTAGGCTGAAAATTGAGTTGTGCATATAGCAAGGGAGTGTCTGTGGCCAAAGAAAGATTCTGTTATATCTTGGTGTGTTATCCCCTTTTACCAAGAACTTTGCCTCTATAGCTCACTGACAGCATGAGGGACAAAGGAGCGGACGCTTCCCCAGCTAGATCAGCCTAGTGTACCTTGGTCATCAATGGAGCATTAGCTGTGATATTTTGATAAGCCTACCAATGGAAAATAAACTTTCTGTAATCATCTTAAAATATTAATCTTCAAATTTTTTTGTGTGTGCTGTTATGCCCTTATGGTGAAAGCTTTATTTTTCTTAGCTACAGATCACCTTTTTCCTTTCAGGAGAACTTAGTGGGTTTGCTGAGCTGTTTGCATTGGATGGGGTGCAAAGGTGGAAGTGGGTAGTGTTTCCAAAGCATGCTCAAGTGACAAGATGACAGTCAGCTGCCTTGCTGAATGGAATATGCAAGGTTAGAGCCTGGATTGAATTGCTTAGAATAGTAAAAGGAGATTTTAGAGACAGCATAAGAAGATGGGATAGAGAAAAGGGAGATAAAGAAATGTGGAGATCAAGAGCTGTTTAATGGGGATTTCTATGTTTTGTCTAGTGATATGTATGTCTCCCCACCTTCTGTAAGATGTACATTACTTACTAATTTGTTATGGAGTTGGATTTGTTTCGGAGGACAATGGTGTAACAAACTGCTGAGTTTGGCCACGTTGTTGGGCATGAAGCAAGAGTCAAAGCTGTCCAAAGTATTTGGAAAGAGACTGGTGTTGTAGACATTCTAGAGCTAGAATGGGCCTTAATAGGTAGGCGTAATTCATCCTATTCCTTTGACAGGAGAGCTTCTAACCTGCTCAGGTCAATACAGAGCCTTTTATGACTGATAGAAAGCTCTCATTCTATCCTTTGGCAATCATCTCAAAGTCTAAAATCCCAACATACACAATTCCTTCTTGTAGGTTACCAAAACCCCTCCATACTTGATTAATGTTTGCATACTGAGCACGTAGCAAGTGTTTCATATTTTACAAACCACCATAAATATTTAATTAATTGATTAATGCCACAATTTAAACCCTTGTCATTGTAACATGGCTGTCGTAGGGAGTGGGTGGAAAGTGACATCCGTTCTATGTGTCAAGATTGTAGCTGGTCCTGAGACCTATGGTCTCGCAGGAATGTCTGGAATGATGTTGTTACTGTAATCAGAACAGCTCCATGCTCAGGTTTCTTGTAGGATATTATTTTAAAAAGAGGTCCTGCTGCTAAAAAGTAAAGAAGAAAAGTGAAATCACTGCTTTATGGGGCAGGACTTTGATGTCCTTGAAGAACATTATTAAATTACTATTTTACTTTTTCTTGAGTTTAATGATCTCAACTTTTTTCTCCATACAAATACATTTTTTAATCAATGAAATGTCTTTGTAGCAGTTATACTGTGAACTATTATCTTGCCCTTTTAAAATTTTTGTCACTGAGGTAGACATAATATAGTATTTTATTGATTCTATGATGCACATTTTTTTTCGATTTTAACATTTCTGAAACTGAGATATACTTTCCAAATCAGTGACATTTTACAATTGCTTTCAGCCAGGTGAACTGGTTGTCATTGCCTTAACCAATTTATTTCACTTTTATTTTCCTTTTTATAAATGCTTAAGAGTGATATATTATAAAAATCTGTGTCTGAATAAGTTTAAAAGCTCTTTCAATAAAAAGTAAATAAAAATTCTAAGTAATAAAAAATCATGTCATAGTTTAATTGGCAGCATTTTCTTTCTTAGTACTTTATAAAATAATGGTGCATCTTAGAACTGATGGATTTCTAGATTCAAGGAAACTCAGTATATACTTCAATTTGGTTTGTTTTTTAAGTCTGAGGGCTTAGGTGGTGTCTAACATATATATCTGGCAGCTTTTAGCAATGATTTGATCAGAATGAGGCAAAATGAGAAGATTGTGCGGTACCCTACATGCTTGGCTTATTACTTGTGCCTTCTAGCCACCCATTAAAAAAACAACAAAGCAGCATTTGACTCCTTCAGTTGGTGGTCTCCAGTGACTTCCTGATGACTTTTTCTTTACTTTTAGCCCATAACTTTTCCAGCTTTTGTTTGACACACTTAAAGCCTGCTTTGCAGGCTTTGTAACATCCTTTCTCCTTTCTGGAGTTCTTCCTATGATGTACTCTTTCCAGCAGTGCTCTCCTACATGTCTTTCATTAAGAAGGTGAGCCTGTTTCTTCTGATGGAATTGCAGGCAGCTTCTTTGTTTTTCCTGCAGACATGGAAGCAAACAAAAGTGAAGGGTACAGAATTCCGAATTTGACGTCCTGTTTGCACAAAAGAGCCATGTAGAAATCTCAGGAAGAGCAGACATTTCCGGAGCTGTGTGATAGACCAATAGCTCCAGGCATGGATTCAAACTGGTTAGATAACCAATTGAAACTAATTTTTATTATTTTGGGAAAAATATAAAAGCAATCTCCAGTTTCACAGTCTACTTAAGGGACACAGGGCTACTTTTGGTTGGGGTGGCTAATGTGTAGGCCCTCTGAATTCATGTTACAAGGAGAAAACGATGTATAAACACACAATTGGGTAAGAGCATACATAGTATGAGCTTTATGGAGGGAGGTATAGAAAGCTGTGGATCCTGAGGAGGGGGTGACCACCTCTGCTGAGTGGAGGAGGGGAGTCTCACAGAAGTGACTTGAACAGGGCCTTGAGGGAAAAGGAGGAGTTATTTGGAGGGGAGAGGGCTGGCAATCCAGCTTGGGGGATGGGAAGGCAAGGTTAGCCTACAGAATGCTGAGTATGGTAGTCTCTCAGTATCTGAGAGGGATTGATTCTAGGACCTTACCCCACATACTGTAATCCTGTGGTCCCCAACCCCAGTTCTGCTGCCGTGGCCTGTTAGGAACTGGGTCACGCATCACTGTGGAACTGGGCCACACAGTAGGAGGTGAGTGGCCCCGCAGGTGGGTGAGCAGGCAGTCAAAGCTTCATCTGTATTTGCAGCTGCTCCTTTATAACCACTGTCCTTCCCCCGCCTTGGAAAAATTGTCTTCCATGAAACTGTCCCTGGTGCCAAAAAGATTGGGGATGGCTGCCATAATCCATAGGTACTCAAGTCCATTGCACATCCTCCTGTATGCTTTTAATCATCTCTAGATAACCTGTAATACCCAATGTAATACAAATGCTATGTAAATAGTTATTATACTATATTTTTAAATTTTTATTTTTTTGTTATATTGTTATTTTTAATTTTTTTCCCAAATATTTTTGATTCATGGTGGTTGAATGTGGAATCTGTGTGTAGGGAAGGCCAACTGCCCTTAGATGTGCTTAAGTACATGGAGCAGAGGCCATGGAGAAGTGGTAGGAAGTGAGAATAGAGGGTAGTTTGGGACAAAATCCTTCAGGGCTTTACAGTGTGATCATTGGCTTTGCCAATAATTTATGCTTTTTAAAATCCTCTACTTGAAAAAAAATCTTCTAACGCTCCTATGCTACAGGAGGTATGTGCGATGAGGAGGTGGGCTGATCAGCCACGGGTTGGGACTCAGGGAGAATCAGGCTTGGGTCGTGGGCATATACTGGAAACTTGAGCGTCCATGCTCCTTCAGTCACTAGAGGACTGAAATGGGGTGAAAGCTGGACTCTGGGAGCCCCTGCCAGTCTCCATCAGCGAGGCTTGAGGTCAGCCGAAGGGACATTGGGGAAGGGATCATAAAAAACAGAGCTGGCCTGTCTCAGAGGTCTGATCTGAAATCCCAGGCGTTCCAACACCATGTTCAGGGCAGAGCACAGGCAGAATGTTTTCAATCGAGCTCCAGCTGCAACTTTCCCTGTTTTGGGCACACCAAGCAGTGGAGAAAGCCAGGTGGCTGATTGCTTACAAAACGTTGCTGTCACCAGAGCTGGGTGCTACTCCCCTGACAGGGCCTACCTGGCTGAGAGCTCTGCATTTTCAGTGACAGCGCAGGCAGCTGTGTTAGACAGGGAGTGGAGACTCCCACAGTGTGCACTGGATTAAGCTGAATGCATGTGTAGCATACACAGTCTTCAGGGTCTACATCACTAAGGCAGTCCGGATGTGCTTAATAAATGCAGGTTCCTAAAAAACATGAGGCATCAGATGATGGCTTGGCTTTGGAGTGCAGAATTGCTGGATCTGCAGGATGGAGGACATTCTTTTTTTTTTACTTTGCCACTTTCCAAAGAGTAGAAACTGCTTTTAAATGCATCTTAAGTGTGAATTTGGATGTATCAGCCTTTGGATTTTGCGATAACTCTAATCTTTCTTCATTTTATTTCAGTGGTTTATGTTTTGGCCTACTTCAATAAATCATTTTAATGCCAAGTAATATAGGCAAACTCTATTTTATTGGAAAAAAATCTTTATTCATGGCAGATTTTCCAATATGTGCCAAAATATTGCTGTCATGATATTTTATGTGTCTATTCCAAAACAAACAATTAAAGAGCAATTTCAATGGCAAATGTTAACAATAAAAATGGGATTAGCAATACACTAGTTTGAAAATTATGTTGTTTTAACAATTCTAGAGGATAGCAATTGAAGCAAGCTTTAGTAAATCTTTCAAGTCAACTGTATCTTTAGAAAAGAGTCTCTTTATGGATCCTTGGAGCCCAAAGGATTTAATCACGGAGACACCAATGTAGTATAGACTGACAGTCACATTACGTTTAAGGAATGTTTTCAATTCTGTGCATTCATCAGGCTTATAAAATTGCTTTGCTCTACTCTAGTTGAAACTCAACTAATATGGGTTGGTTGTGAGAGTACGTTAAAATGACAAGTTTCTTATAATTTTAAGAATCTATATGCTTTTGTTCAGTATGCTATTAATGAGATTCTGCTATGCATATGGGCAAAAATTTCTAAAATAGAAAACAAGATTTGATTAAAATTCCAAAATGTTTGATTTAGAAAGATACTTTTAAATTTGTATGAAGAATACCTGCCAGATGCAGGAGATAAATCTCATTCTTCAGCCTACATTTATACCCGTTCTGGGCTTTTGTAGATTGAAGAATGTAACCGTACAACAAACTTCTGTTGTATACAACGATGACTTTACACACTGCTAACATAGACTGCCATTAAAATATGTACTGAGGTACTTTTTTTTGGAAATAAAAATGGATATGCACAGATTCTTGGTAGCTTATGTCATAAATTTGTACTTGCAAAATAACTTTCTAGGGTTAGGGTACAATCTGTTATTACTTGATTGAATGAAGTGAAGTTGTTCATATAGCAAGTGAACAAATAATTTTAATATGATCAGTTCCATGTTAGCTGAATAAATGGATTGAATGAAGTAAAATAAACTTATATTAGTAAACTTGGGCTAAGTAAAGCATAACTAGTTTCTGCATAATCAATGCCAGTAAAGACAGACTTTATTATGACAAAAACCACATATCGTACCCAAGTGAAAAAAGCTACAATAGGGCTTTAGTATGTCTTTGGCCAAACATAGGGCCCAGACTAAAACGTGTTACATACAGCCTCTCCTACACCAGTGGAATCTTGAGTTTTATCTTCATCATTCTTGTTACTAGATCTCTTCTAAGTCCTGGGCTTCACTTTGAAGAAAAGGTAGTATGTATTCATTCTTCCTCCTTTCGAAAGAAGACAGCCTAGTTAAGAAACATAGGAGAGAAGTAGATAAGTGATAAGATGTCAAATAATGTACTTCCCAAGATCATAAGCTTTTTGGTTTTTACTTCTAATTAATTGAGGAATTTGAAACTGAAAATAGTACAAGGGGCCAGAGTTCTTTAGTTTGATGTACTCACAAAGGACAGTGGTTGTGGCTCTTCTTAATTTGGCCGTGGTGAGTGATGACACTCAACTTCTTCCCTAACTCCAGACTCTCTGGGAATGCCCAGTCATTAGCCATTGGCCAATTCTGGTTTCAGATTTGTGCTACAAAATGAAATGCTTACTGTGGTCAGACTTGCCCAGTCACACTACTCCAAAACCATGTATACTTGGAGCCCTTTGATAGATGGAACAAAGTAAAATGACTAATGGTAAATGCAAAGAATTACTGGAAGAGCCTAGTATAAAATCAGTGATTACTCATTCTCAGTATGTAACCACTGAATTTTACATTTTCTCAGAATTCTTCAGTAACATAGAACTCCATAAAGTTCATTCATGAAAACAACTGAGAATACCCACTTTTTAAGAAAGTAGCAACATCAGCAAAAACTTACTATTTTTGATTAAATAAAGCAGCAAATACCTATTAGCATTTGCTTTTGATGCTCTTTGCATTTGTTTTCTTGGATGAACAACAACAACAACAAAAATCAGAATTTATGTGCTTACTCAGAGCTACAAAGGATATTCAGACTGAGCCAGGAAATCTGATGTACTAAATCAGTTCACAGATTTATGGGAAAAGTGAAGCTTTTTAAATAGCTTTAGCAAGTGAAATCACATTTTGGATTTATTAGAGGTACCAAATTGGAGAAAGACTGATGCAAAGCCAGTAAGGGCAAGTTATTACATAGAAATTTTAGGTTGTTTTTGTAACAAAAACAGTGCATACTGGTAAGGAGTTTGGGTAACATAGAGATGTCTAACATAGCATGTTTCAGTCTCCCACAATTTCATGGCTTACAACTAGATGCATATTCTCCTCATTATTTTCCACACATGTATCTGTGTCTGTTTTTTTCAAAAATGGGACCCTGCTGAATATTCTATTTTGTGTGTGTTTTACTTGATAAGGTCTATGGCAGCAATGTTGGATGGATGTGTGTGTGTGTGCATGCCTGCATGCGCGTGCATATGCCCATGTGTATTCTTTATGCAGTTTAATAACCATGTAGTATTTCATTGTATTTGCATAATTTATTTAGCCAATCCCCATTGATGGACGTTGCAAGGCCCCTCCAATTTCTGCTAATATGAGGAACACTGTACAGAATATCTCTGTCACATCTTTGTCCTCCTATGTGGGTTTCCATAGGATAAGTTCTTAAAAGTTAAATTGTTACACCAAGGTATATGCATCCTTTGTAAGTTAATATTACTTTCCAAATGATGAAATAAACTTTCCTACACAGTTGTAGTATAAAGTAACACCCACTTTGCCACACTCTTAGCACAACTGAGTATTATCACTTTGTATTTTGACCAATTTTCTTTTCTCTGTGACAGTCAGATTTATCAATCTTTTTTGTTTGTGGTTTCTGTGTTTTCCAGTATGCTTAGAAAAAGATTTTTCAGCCAAGTTATAAAATATTTATCCTTTATTCTATACATTTATAGTTTCATAATTAAATTGTAAATCTTTGCTCCAGAATAATTTTGTTGTCAGGAATGAGTACAAATACGGCTTGTCTCTTCCCCCAGATCTCTTTCTCACCATCATCAAGTTGTTCCAACAGCATTTATTGATTTAATCCATCATTATGGTGACTTCGAGATCCCTCTCTCTCACCGTATTAAAAAATCAACTCAAAATGAATTAAAGACTTAAACATAAGATATGAAACTATGAAACTACTAGAAGAAAACATAGGGGAAATGCTTCAGGACATTGGTCTAGGCAAAGATTTTATAGGTAAGACTATAAAATCGTAGGCAACAAAAACAAAAATAGACAAATGGGAATATATTAAACAAAAAAAACTTCTGTACAGCAAAGGAAACAATAAACAGGTGAAGAGACAACCTGTTTAATGGGAGAAAATATTTGCAAACTATTCAGCCAACAGGGGACTAATATTCAGAACATGCAAGGAACTCAAATCAGTAGCAAAAAACCCAAATAATCCAATTAAAACTGTACAAAGGATCCAAATAGACATTTCTCCAAAGAAGACGTAAAAATGACCATCAAATATATGAAAAATGCTCAACATCACTAATCATCAGGGAAATGCAAATTGAAACCACAATGAGATACCATCTCACCCGTGTTAGAATGGCTATTATCAAAAAGACAAAAAATAACAAATGCTGACAAGGATGCTGAAAAAGAACTTTTACGCATTGTTCATGGGGATATAAATTAGAATAATCATTATGAAAAACAGTAGGGAGGTTTCTCAACTAGAAATAGAACTACCATATTATCCAGTAATCCCACTGCTGGGATTGTATTTATACAAAGGAAAGGAAATCAGCATATTGAAGAGATACCTGCATCCCCGTGTTTACTGCAGCACTATTCACAACAGCCAAGATGTATTGGCTATTCAATCAGCAAATGAATGGGTAAAGAAAACGTGGCATGTATACTCATGGAATACTATTCAGCCATAAAAAGAATAAAATCCTATCATCTGTGGCAACATGGATGAACCTGCAGGACATTATGTTAAGTGAAGTAAGTCAGGCACAGGAAGATAAATATTGCGGGTTCCTACACACATATGGGAGCTAAAAATAAAATGAAGCTCACAGAAGTAGAAGGTAGAAATGTGGTTATTAGAGACCGGGTAGGGGAGGATAGAAAGAGATTGGTTAGTGGGTACCAAATTATAGCTAGATAGGGGGAATAAGTCCTAATATTCTACAGTACTATGTGGTGAGTATAATTAACAGTAATTTATTGCATATGTTCATAAGGCTAGAAGAGAGAATTTCAAATGTTCCCAGCACAAAGAAATGATAAATATTTAAGGTGATGTATATCCTAATTATCCTGATTCGATGCCATTACACATTGTATGCATGCATTGAAAAATCACTTTGTATCCCATAAATGTGTACAGTTATTATGTGTCAACTAAAAATAAAAGGTAAAAAAGAAATACCATATTTATCACTGTTCATTATATATGTTTATTGCTGTATTGACATCAAATAAGCTGCATATATTTAAAATGTATAATTTGAAGAGTTTTACATGCTTATGAATCAAGATAATGAACATATTTATCATCTTCCCAAATTTCCTTGTGCGTATTTGCAATTTTTCCCTCCCTAACCCTGTTTCTATCTCATGCAACTATTTAAAAAAATTTTTTTAATCCACTTTATTGAGTTATGATTGACATATAAAAAGCTGTACGTATTTAACATATGCATCTCAATGTGTTTGGGGATAAGTATGTGCTCATGAAACCATCACCCTCATCAAGGCCATAAACATATCCATCCCTTTCCAAGTTTTCTCCAGCTCTCCTTGTTATTGTTGGACTTTTTTGTTTTGTTTTGTTTGTGTGTGTGTGTGGGGGTGTGTTTTTCGGTGATATGACACTTAACACAAGATCTGCCCTCGTAGCAAATTTCAAGTATACAATTCAGTATTGTTAGCTATGGGCATGATATTTTATATAGTAGATCTCTAGAACTCATTTATCTGGCACAACCGAAACTTTTTATCCTTTAAATATCACCTCCCATTTCCTCCTTCCCCTAATCCCTGACAACCGCTGTTCTATTCTGTGCTTCTATGAGTTTGACAATTTTAGATTCTGTACGTAAGTGAGATCACAAAGTTTTTGTCTTTCAGTGTGTCTTTTATTTCACTTAACATAATGCCATCTAGATTCATCCATGTTGTCCTGAATGGCCGGATTTTCTTCTTTTTTTAAGGCTAAATAATATTCCATTGTGTGTATTATAGGGGCCAAGGCCCGGGTCCCCTGAAGGTTTGCTGAAAATCATTGACATGAGGCAAATTGATTGATAGGAGAAAATGCATATAAATTTTATTTAATGTACATACATACACAGGAGCCTTCAGAATGAAGAGACCAACCCGCCAGTGTGGTTCAGAAGCTTATATACCATCTTGAGGTTATAGAAAGAATGTGGGCTTAAACCATGGCCAAAAAAAACAAGCTGTGGTGGTAAGTCAGGTTTTAGTGGCAAGACAGGTAGGCTATAGAAAGGAGAGAAGAGGAGGCTTGGATTATATAGATGAAACCTCACAGGTAGCAGCCTTCAGAGAGAATAGATGGCAGATGTTTCTTTCAGACCTTTAAAAGTGTCAGACACTGTTAATTTTTCCCAGATCTGGGCAAAGGAATCCTGGCTGCATTAATGTAGATTCTCTGCGGATATAAATTTCCCCCACAAAAGACAGCCTTGCCAGGACCACTTCTGATTTCTGGCCCTCTGGTAGCCATCTCAAAATATGTCAGAAAATATACTTTGGGGTAAAATATTTCAGTTTCCTTCAGTATATACCACAGGCTCTTTACTGATTGATCTGTTGACAGATATTTAGGTTGTTTCTATATCTTGGCTATTGTGACTAATGCTGCAGTGAACGTGGGAGTGGAGATGTCCCTCTGAGTTAATGATTCAGTTCCTTTGGATATATACCTAGAGTGGGATTGCTGCATCATCTGGCAGTTCTATTTTTAATTTTTAAAGAGACTTCTGTACTGTTTTCCATAATGCCTGTATCAATTTACATTCTCACCAACAGTGTTCAAGAGTTCCCTTTTCTCCATAACCTTGCCAACACTTATCTTTTTTTTTTTTTTATAATAATAGCCTTCCTAACATGAGTAAGGTGATATTTTATTCTGGTTTTGATTTGCATTTCCCTGAGGATTTGTGGTGCTGAGGACCTTTTTATATACGTGTTGGCTATTTGCATGTCTTCTTTGGAGAAACATCTATTCAGGCCCTGTGTCCATATTTTAATCAGGTTGTTTTTGTTGTTAAGTTATATGAGTTTCTTACATATTTTGGGTATTAACCCCCTATCAGACATATGGCTGGCAAATATTTTCTTCCATTCTGTTTTTTTTTTTTTTTTTTTGAAACAGAGTCTCACTCTCTTGCCTGGAGCGAGTGCCGTGGCGTCAGCCTAGCTCACAGCAACCTCAAACTCCTGGAACTCAAGCAATCCTACTGTCTCAGCCTCCCAAGTAGCTGGGACTACAGGCATGTGCCACCATGCCCGG
>CAUYSK010004980.1:0-11225 GCA_963575035.1 Avahi laniger | reverse complement strand
GTTTCTGCAAACATTAAGACTGAGGAATTAAGGGAGACATTGAATGGCTCTTCCAGGCAATGGTTACGTATGTTTGTGGCCTTAGGATAATTTTAAGAATTCAGAGGTCAGAAACCATTAGTCCCAAAGAGCAATGGTTTTGCAAATGTTTCAAATTCAAGCAATGTTTTCCTAAAGAGATTTTGCCTATGAAATCAAGTCTCCGAGGACAGTTTTATTATTCACAGAAGAAAATTTAAGACCAAACTAATTTCCCAACACAGCAACAAAAGTTTATAGCAAAGGAGGTATCCCTGCGTTAAATCTAAGAAAATTTCCAACTTAATCTTGGTAGCACACATTTATACAGCTCAAAGGATCCATATTAGTTAACTTAGATTTTCAATGCATTAGGAGTAACATCATAGATTGTTTGAGCCTAGACATCACCGTTCAAATTTTTAATTCTTAACATGACTGACCCTAAACACAGAAAGAACCGGACAGATGAGATGATGTTGAACGGGAGACAAGACCATCTAAGGGTTCTCCTAATTCTACAATTATCCTTTTGAAATTCAAGGATTTGCTCACCAGACACTCAAAAAGAGGTACTCTCTTCAATTACATGCCATTTTACGTTTTGAAGCCTATGTCTGGGGAAAAAAGTGTGAAATCAAAAAGATTTATATACAATTAATTATGAAAGTTACTAAAACACAAATCAGCAGATAGTAAACTCACTAAAAATCTTACAAATTCAGATTTTTACATTTGAATTGAATATATTTTTATAAAATCATATATAGATTCATATAGTTAAATTATTGTTAGAGGAATTTTGCAAGTATGTCTGGACACTTTGTCACTTGAGTTATGGTTGAATAACTTCATTATTTTAGAAGTCACAGACCAGCTTTATTAGGGAGGTCAACCAAATTATATACTCTCAAAAATCTGATCAATTAATTAAAAAATCATTAATATATCTCTATATTTATTTAAATTTACTATTAAAAGAGAATCCATATTCTATCCCAAATATTTATCATTAACTTGACAAGTACAGTTTTTTCAATGTTAATGTATTCATTAGTTTATTCAGCATTCTTTGAAGCTTATTTTAGAGAAAACACAGTTCTTGCCTCTACACATACATGAACCCAAAGACTTTGTCTTTGCCCTTATAAAATTCTAAGTATTCTAGATGCATAATGTGATGAATTTACTACTGGAAGTTGTAATGGTTGATTTTTTTGTATGCACTTGCCAGAATCAAGGAGTGTCCATATATTTGGTCAAACATTCTTTTGGGTATATCTGTGAGTGTGTTTCTGGATCAGATAACATTTAAATCAATACACAGAGTAAAGCAGATTTCCCTTTCTAATGTGAGTGGGCATCATTCAATTTGTTGAAGGCCTGAATTGAACAAAACATTGACCATTCCCCAAATAAGAAGGAATTTTTCTTGCCTAACTGCTTTCCTCCTGGGTTGGCTTTTTTCTGCCTTTGACTCAATCTGAAACACTGGGTCTTCCTGGGTCTCAAGTCTGCTGGCCTTTGGACTGCAACTACACCATCAACTTTCTTGTAGCTTGCTGACTTACTCTGCGGATCTTGGGACTTGTCAGCCTCTATAATGACTTGAGCCAATTCCCTATAATAAATCTTTTTAGGTAGGTAAGTAGATAGATAGGTAGATAGATAAACAGACATCTCATGGGTTCAGTTTATTTGGAGAACTCTGACTAATGAAGAGATTTACAAGATATTATGAGATGTGGAGGAATAAAAACGTATAATCCCATAAGCACCATATAATTTTATGAACACTTTGTATTTTCTTTTCTATGAATTACACCAAATAAAGCACATCCATATATTATGAGATGTGGAGGGCCATATAATTAGTCATGAGGTAATTACAGATGACTTTCTTAAGGGAGTTAAAGCCTAATATAAATCTTAATTTAAATATTTTAAAGATGTATGCAAATTGCAGTCTTCACAAAAGAAAAAATGAAGTCCACTTTACTATATTTCAGAGTATTTTAGAATCAGAAATACCGTTTTCAAATGCCATTTTATAAAAAATACTCCATTGAATAAAACAGGTGCATCTGTAACTGCCCTAATTGATGTAGAAGTGCCAAATGGGCACCCAGTTATATCTACAAATTCCAGTGAATTTTCTTGATAGACCCCTACATCTTATACAGTGGTTCACAGCTTAAATATCAGAACTCAATTTCATCAGAGAAAGGGGAGTAACACATTATATTTGATTAAAAATCATTATACCATTTCAACCATCTTATAATCCCAATGATTTACAAGAGAACATTTTTATGAGGCACAAGAATTTTCAAGTATAATCACTACACTTGTGTTTATTGCTATGTGTATTTCATCTGTGACAGAACAATTAGATAAAGAAATTAATCATATCTTGTTTTTCTCTAGATCGATGAAGAAAGAATGAAAGGTATTTTGCCCATAACAGGAGAGATAAGAAGGGATTTATGTCTACTGGCCTGGAGTTTTTCTTGTCCTGGACGATATTCAAGGGATACTGTTTTTGAAAAACTAGGATCATGGAAGCCAAAGGCAGCATTGTGTATTAGGTAGAAGGTTTGAAAAGTTGAGAGAGGAATGTAAAAGGTGATATATAAAATCAATGAAAAACATGATTAATCAACAAAAGGGAAAATCAGGTATTCATCTGAAGGAAAGATAATACTTTGAAAATTGACTTCACATCTTTCATTAACATAAACCTAATGGATCAATGATTGAAACTTGAAAAAAATTATGAAAAGAAACTATGAGAGGTAGCTTTTGTTTTATAATTTTATAGTGGGCATCTCATTTCTAAGTATAAAATAAAATACAGAGGACACAAAATAAAGCACTGATAAATTTGAATACATATACATGTTAAGTTACTTTTCATAAAATTTCACGTGAAGTTTATTAAACTGGGAAAATACTTCCAGTTTACATGACAGACAACAGCAAAATTTTCCTAATATATAAATACTCTTGAAAATCAAAAGAAAAAATAATGTACCACCAAGAGCAACAAAGTGCAGTTCACAGAAAAGAAAATAAAAAGTGTTCTTAAAAATAAACAATGCTAGTGAGAAAATACATTTTTACAACTTCTATGAAAGGTGATTTGGCAAAAACTATCAATATCTAAACAGACATACTCTGTGACTCAGTAATTCATTTTCTTTGGCATTTATCCTATATATTTACAAAATATTGTACACATAAGAACATTCATTATAGCCACGATGCATTCTAGTAAAACTACCTATGTGCTTACCAATATGGGGAAAGTTAAATAATTTATCCTATATCCATACAATGAAACGCTTTACAGTTTTATATAGAATATGACATCTCTAGATGTACTATTAAATTGACAGTTAAATCACATAGCATGCCTTTATTTGTGTGGAAAAAAGGAATATATGCATAATACTTGGAGGTGCATTAAAAAAATCTGGAAAGACACCCAAGTATAATGGAAGCATTTAGGCCATAGCTAGTGGGGCAGCAAACAGGGAAACAGATTTTCACAGTATTTCTTCTTGGACTTTTAAAGCTTTTATATAATCTCTTTGATAATAAATAAATATTTAAAATCCCCAAATATTTTGAAACAATTAACACTACAGTAATTCTCACTAATGTGTGGGTCAAAGAATACTATCACAATAAAAAGTATAAAATATTTAGAATCAAATATTAGCAAAGCAATTTATATAAAATGTGTTTACATGCAGCTTAAGCTAGACTGAAATGAAAATTATAGCTTTAAATGATTATATTATAAAACAAGAAACACTAAAAATAACTAAGCTGACATTAAGCTTAAAGAGACAGAAAAAAGATCACAGTAAATCAAATAAAGAAAAAAATAAAATAAAAATGAACGTAAGCAAATAAATTTAAAAAACTAATAAAACAAAAGCAGTTAATAAAAAGTCTAGTAAAATAGACAAAGAAGGGAAAAATAGTAAAAAAAAAAAAGTGGATTTTATCTCCTAATAAAAAAGTGACTAAAATCATATGATCTCTTTTATGCTTTCTAATTTTCAAGGTGCAGGAATAATAATCTCAGGCAAACACATCTGAGGATGAACAAAGTGGGAAGATTACTCAACTTATTTCTCAAGTCTTCCACAAAAAGAGCAAAAGTTCTAACTAAAAATGTCAGCTATATTTTATCCAGCAGTGCATTTTAAAAAGTATATCCTAGCCAAGAAGCCACAGCCTAGTTGCAAGGTTGTTTCACTTTAGAAAGTTGAATAACATAATGTATTCTATTAATAGATAAAATAAAAAAAGACCATCTTAATATATTAAAATATGTTTTATACATTTAAAATATTCACAATAAAAACACTTAGCTGAATAGGACTATACATGATAGTGATTAATCTGATAACAGTGTTGTCAAAAATATAGTAATTATGAAACTTTCGATGCATTCTTTTACATTCAGGAAAGGAAGCAAGGATGTCTGATAATACCACAACCATTCAGCATTAAACTAGATATCCTGGTCAATGAAACAACACATTAAAAAAAATACAAAAATTTGAAATAAAATGTCAAAAATCACTTTTAAATTATATGATTGTCTACATTAAAAACTGAAGAGATTCGTTAATTATTCAGGTTTACTAGACCAGAACTATATTCTAAAATAGTGGAAACTTTCAGCAACAATAACCAAATACAAAAAAATGTAGTAGAAAAAGAATTCCATTCTAAAGAGAAACAGAAACTAAAAAATTACCAGGGAAGTAAACCTATTCAAATGTGTACTAAATATATTTGGTAAAAATTCACAGAATTTTACTGAAGGGCATTAATAAGATAAAGGCAAATATAGACTGAAATATGTGAGGGACAATTTCCTGGGAGAATATACATACCCTAAAATGTATATTTCAGTGCAAATTTCCCATGAGAAATGGTGACAAAGAAGTTCATTTTTCCATTTGTGGGGATCTGGTTATAGCTACAGTCTGAGGTTTATGGTCTTCCCCTCTCCTGTCTTCTTCCATCAGAAGAAAATGTTACCCTAGTGTGTGAGAGATAGAACATCAAAATCTACACCAAGCAAGACTGAAGAAACGGTCATTGCCACTGATCTTCACCCCAGTGGATGCTCAAAAGTCACCTGTGCTGTGGAAGAGCTTCTGTTTCCTAAATGTAGTTCTTTTGCTTCTTTGTACCAGACCTTCCTCCTGGACTAGAAAGGACACATTATTAATATGAATAAAGACGACGTGTAAACGTAGTATAGGGGACAAACTCCATGTGTGAGTTCTTGTCTGCACTGTTGGTGACAAGTGGATACCGCATGCTGCACTGATGCGTGTCTGTGAACTGTAAGGGCAGTTTCTGTTGGTTTTGTCTCCTCAAACCTTTTTGGAGGAAATTGGGGCTATAAATGAACAGTTGATGTAGTGCAAAAAGTAACCAATCCAAATTCTGCTTTTCAAATTCATTATATTCTTAGGACGTAAGACAGAGGTCAAAAATACGGGAGTGTATGCTGCAGTTCAGGCTGCCATAGCAAAATACCACAGACTGGGTAAGAAGACAGAAGCAAAGAAACTAAGTAAGTACAATACAACCATCCAGGAGGGATTCCCTGGGTGAATGGTGATGGTTTGGATTAAGGCAGTAACAGGAGAAATGGCAAGCTGATGGATTCGTGCTATGTCCTAGAGTTGACATTGCATGTACTTGCTATTCAATGACATATTAGCTTTAAGAAAAGGAAGCATGTTGGGAGCCTCATGTGACTTGGGCCTGAGTCATTCAGTGGATGGTGACATCATTTGCCCAAATGTAGAAGACTGGGGAAGGAAAAGATTTTAGGAATGTTGGGAGAAATCAATTATCCTGCTTCAGACAAGTAATCAAGGTATTTACGTGACATCTAAGTACAGTTGTTGAGCAGGCAGTTAGACACGTGAATTTAGTGTATAGACAGTGGACAGCGATCTAACATTAGGCATCACCAGGAAAGAAACAGGGCCTAAGATCATGGGACAGAGATATGCTCAAGTTGGGAAATTGTGCAGATAAGTAAAATTTATCATATTAAATTCCCTTTCCTCACCAAGCCGATCCTTTTCCTCACAGAGAAATTGGAAATGCCAAGAGAATGAAAGTCGACTTTCATGTTCCCACAGATCACTTGGAGCAATTTGAGTGCTAACATAGACACAAGAAAACATACGCGCCACACGACTTCTCATTTCAGTTCATGTTCTGCGTGGGAAGTAGCAGTCGAGCGAATGAATGGAATTTCAAGCACTTCTTCAATATTTGAAGCCTGGGATATTTTCCCATTTAAATTATTTTAGCGCCTTTGAAAATAGCTTTCACTCGCCTCATTTTTGCATAGTTTTAGGGAGCACTCAAAACACCCAAGATTACCATCGGATCACCCTCACATCCATGCAATGTGGAAACAACCAAAATATTAATTAACTGTGACAAACAACAAACAGTTTATACTCTAAACTCCAATTACTTTATTATAAAATTTTGTACAAAACATGACACGTGTTCCTAGAATCAAAAATACATTGTAAAGTTTAGAATTGAATTTTCATGACCAGATGCAGAGAATTATTGTTACTTAGCGGCAATAAGGGGTTGAGGAGCAGAGAAGATATAAAGAGAGTTAAAAAAATACATTTCCAGATTTTTGAGTCCTTAGGACATTGTTTCATCTGTACCAACAAATTTTTCATTGACAACTCACATGGATAAAACCAATTGTTTGAGATACTGCTGCAAGGCTAAACTAAAAACGTAATGAATAGTAGAGTGAATTGCAGAGCAAGGATACCAGTAGTCACATCTCAGCTTTGGCACATGATTGAAGTTTGTGCTTAGACGGGTAATGTAACTTCCCTTGTTTTCAAGTTGCTCACTTTGAAATAGTTACAATAATAATGCCTAATTCATGTCCCTATATAGAACCTGCCCTTGGAAGTTCAGCTGCCCAAGACCCACGCATGAGTGTCTATTCCCTCCTGCCTGTCCAAAACATGCCACAGGCCCATGATTTCCCTAAGAGAACTAGAATTTATTTTGCCTTTCCCTCTATATTCACATTTTTTTCTCACTTGGATTGGAATGAAACAGGCAATTCTAAAACTCAGTAAACATTGAAATATGTCTCACAAGCACAAATAAAGAAGAAATTGTACTTGTATTTTATGCAAAGATTTTTCTTCATGTCATTTATCTTTATATATAAAACTATAGTTTATTTAGCATTTATTGTGTGCCGGGCTATTTCAAATGCTTTGTAAACTTTATTTCATTTGATTTTCACAGCTAACCCCTGAGACTGACAGTATTTTCATCTCCATTTTACAAGTAAGAAAACTGAGAGAGATGAGAGTATGGGGGTAGGCGGAGAGACAGGAAGAGACAGAGAGGGAGATTAAATGAACGCTCGAAATACCACAGCTGGAAAGGGGCAGAGCCACTTGTGATTTGAAGGCAGGCACACTGGCTCCAGGGTGCGCGTTTTAATCGCTCTGCTGTGTTACTTCTAATTGAAAACAAAAGACATTGTACAGTTACTGAAAATACTTGGTGAAAAATGAAATGGTAGCCTATCTGAGCCTAGGTTTCCGTCTACTCAAGTAACATTTGTGAAATGTTACAGCATCCATGGCAACACAAATTAACATATTAGTGATTCCAAGGTGTCATAAAGTGAAGAAACCCGTCTAATTTTAAAAGCCAGCATTTCCCAAGCTAGGCACAGTTTGATTTCTAGCATGAATATTTATTAATTTCTCATACCTGCCAGTGTTCTAAGGAACTGAGTTTGGGAAATGCTGATACGAGTTCTAGATTTTCTCTTCCTTTGCGGAAATATTGAGAAAGAACAACTGATTCTGATTATCATTGATGAATGTATTTATGGAGAAATAGGAGAGGTGATATTTATAGGGGTTCTGTTTCACTTGTAAAAGGAGACTTAGGTTTCCCTGAACAATGGAGGTTATAAAGTCAGTCCTACATACTAATTTAACTAATTTGGTTAACTGGATACCGGCAGGTTTTTTACAATCTTGGTTATTTGGAAAGTATGACGCCTGATGGTACAACCAAAAAGAATGTCTTTAAATATCTAGTGCCATGCAATAAAAAGATAATAAAACTCTTGTATTCTCTCTTTGTCTCTTTCTCTCAAACACACACACACACACAGAGTAATTAATTTGTACCTCTGAGCCTCCTCCCCAAAGCGCTAACCTGGGATTATATGATGATCAACCCTATGGACTAGTCATTGGCCCAAGGTGAGTCCCAGTTTTCTCTGCATCCCCTCTTAATGAAGCTGCCAACCTTGAGTTTCAATCTTCTTTAGGTCCAATATACTAAAACAAAAATACAGTTTGCCTTTGAAAATGAAATGTCATTCTGTGAAATAAGAAGTTAATATTAATCTGTTCAAATCAAAGAGTATGTGTTAACATCTGTGCTTATCAACACTGGAAGTTTAAAACATTTTAAATAGAAACAGTATTAATGCTCAATATTTATTGTTTATACTGTCAGGCACTGGACTAGGCATTTTATAGGTAGTATCTCATTAATTTTTCTCTGAAATAAAAAGTAATATATTTTATCACTTCTCAAGAAGTGACGAAAGTAAGGATTAGAAAGGTTAAGTAGTAGGTACAGTTAAATGATTAAAAAAAAAAAAAAGATTTGAAACCAGTTAAATCCAAAGAATATGCTCTTAAACAACAGTCCCTGAATAGTCACCTTTCTATCTATAAGCTTACCTTTTTAACAATTACCTTTTTATCTACAGCACCTACTAAAGGAAAGCAGGATTATAAATATGGTATTCATTCATTTACAAACTCAAAATACATCTATTCATCTTAAATTACTTTTCATCAGGGTAAAAAAAGCACCTATAAAAACGCAGATTAAAAAAAGCATTATTCCTATTCTAGCTAGCAGAATCAAATTTTCTTAGAGTTAGGGGGAACCTCTTGTGTTTGTGAATTTTGCTTGTGTCTGTGTTTGATACGTGTCCACAATATGTGTGTGCCTGAGGTCACTTCAGAGGCCATCAGGAGAAAGAAGTGAACCATTTTTCATTTTAGTTCATTTAAATTTGTTTTGTGATTGACTCTTCATTGAAAGGGACATTGCATTTCACATGCTTGCTTAGCTCCTGGCTCTTGTGAAAGGGACAAATTTCTGAGTTTGAAATCTTAAATATCGTGAGGACAACTCAAGTAGTTTGCAGCAATTTTGTTGCAAGCATTTATTGACACATACCGAATGTGAGCATAAGATATGTTCTCACACATGAATTCATCCAGTCATTGAGCACCTCTTGTATACCAGGTATAGTATTTTGTTGGGTATTTACAAAAAATCCATGAGCTAAGAATTATTATCTTCATGTGATATATGAGAAGCTAAAGACTCAAAAGGAACTTCAACAGAACCCAAATCATAAACAACAGAGCCAGAATCAATGCTTGATTTTCCACATCTAGTGTGCCTTGTACTAGACCCTAGTAACAGAGATCTCTGTAGCATTTGTTTTTCTTAATGTCAGGATTCTATGGCTTTCAAACACACAGACTTGAGGTTCCACACCCTGGGCTCCTCTATCATAAAAATCCCACAAATTCCTTAAAGGTCATGAAAACATTATTGGCTAAAAGAGATCATAGCTAACTCCTTTATACAACCCCAATTATTAATATATCTTTCATTGAAATGATGGATGTAGTGGAAGATAATCCACTCTATCTAGCTGGACCCAGTTTCACGGTGAATTACCAAAACCAAATCAGTTTAAACTGAGGAGAGAACCTGGAGCAAAAGACTGACATATCTTGTTAGCGGCACATGCTAAACATCACTGCAAAAACTCTACGTGAAGTCTACGACAGAGCTTCCTGGATTCACGGACTCTCTAAAACAAAAGATAACGTTGCTGTTGGAAGGCATTTTTCTAGGGATCAAAGCCAAAGCTATATTCCATGTTTAAAGGATTCCATGACCCAAAATGATCACCATCTACTGATGGAAGAGAAGCATTTTAACCACCCCATACTTCACCCACAGCATGTACCCTAGTCCCGAACATTAGCAGCAGCGTGTGTACAGGAAATGCAAGGGCGCACGGTTATCACCAGACAAGGCGCTAAGGGAAAGGAGCTACGTGCAGCACAGAGGAAGTGGTTATTCCTTGTTAGTACGGCGGCTGTTTGTCCTTCCCTACGGTGTTTCTCTCTGTCGTATTATTTCTTCCCATGCAGCTGATATGGAGAGATGGGCCCTGTGTAGTCTACCATCTGGGAGAAAGCGTCTGCTATGGAAAACCCTAGGGTAGGCATCCTAGGGGCAAAGCTCTGCCTTAGACAATGTGGAAATTCTCCCTATACCTTGATAAGTTTGTCCTTGGATTCATCTCTCTCTCTCTCTCTCTCTCTCTCCCTCTTTCTCTCTCTCCCTCTCTCTCTGTCTCTCTCTCTCTCTCTCTCCCTCTCTCTCTCTCTCTCTCTCTCTCTCTCTCTCTCTCTCTCTCTCTAACAAAACAGTAATTGCTAAGGTTAGAATATAAAACTGAGAAAAAGGGGGCAAGTTAGGGGCAAATAAAATTCTCATTTCTTATACTTGTTACAGTTTCATGTGCTAAGTGTCCAATAGAGAAGTTTGGAGATAAGTTCCCTAGTGTTCAAAGGGAGTGGGAAATTATTGATAATTGGAAGCATCCCTTCGTGTACCTCCCTTTAAACATGTGACAGCACTAACGCCCGGAAAAGAATTCGGTATCTCAGGATCCTAGTCACTCCGCCACCTTTTCACCACTGAGACAAGAAGAACAAAGGTGACTATTAAATTGCTTCTGTGTAAAGGAAGTTGAGCAGGTGGTGATGTATAAGAAGTGTTGAGTTTCTGCTGACCGTCTGTCTAGGAAGGTTTGGTCTGTATTAAAGACACAAAAGGTCACTCTGAAAGTGAACTCACACAAGAAAAAGAAAGACTGTTCTAACACAAAGCCGCTATCTGGCATCCACCTAGAGGTTAAGTACAGCCTCAGAAGTCCTTCTGAGACAAACCAATGGGGAATTAATTTTATGTGTTTTAGACACAATTGACTTTCTGGAGGCCGCGGCGTGGATGGCTAACTGTTAGAACTGGCA
>CAUYSK010004979.1:0-11289 GCA_963575035.1 Avahi laniger | reverse complement strand
GTCCAATTAATTTCTTTCTAATTTTAGTAGAGACGGGGTCTTGCTCTTGCTCAGGCTGGTTTCGAACTCCTGAGCTCAAGTAATCCGCCCACCTCGGCCTCCCAGAGAGCTAGGATTACAGGCGTGAGCCACCGCGCCTGGCCCTATTTCAGCTTTTTTGATAAGCACTTTGAGATAAAATATAAAATTACCTTGTTTCTCTTTGTATAAGGTAGCCAACTTCTGTGGTACCTTTTAGATAAATATTCAAATCCTTGATGAGTTCATTATAATCCTGTTCATTTGCTAGAAAAATGGCTTTATTAGTTTTTATATAGATGACCCTCCCCACCCCCACCAGTCTCTAAATCTTGACCAAGTTCTCCAAACTTCAGTCTTGAATTTCTACCTACTACTATGTCCACCTGGCTGTTTTACAGGTACCTCAATAGACCCCAAACTGAACTCAAAATCGTCTCCCAATTAATACTAATTGTGAAATCACTCCAAAGTCCTACCTCTTTTCTTCATCTTCAGTATTATCTTAGTTTAGGCCAAAGTGATTTCTTGCTTGGAGGCCAGCACTAATCTTCTACCCGCTGGTCTCTACTCTTCCAAACTCTTCTCTCACCATTTCCTATACCCTATGTGGTGATTATACTGACTTTACATATAAGGCCCAATCCCCCAATTTTTAAGGCCCCCCACTTTCAAGCTGCTTTTTGTCTAGCATGCTTTCCCCCAATATCACTGGTGAGGCAAATTCTTGCCAGTGTTGCCAGATGACAAATACTTAAAAAGAATCATCAAGCTTAGCAAATGAAACACACAACAGACCTCATTATAATGAATAAGGTATAGAAACAGTATACTAGAGGAAGAAATTGGATACATGGATATGAGTCTGAAGCGGCAGAACTTTTAAAACCTCTTTAAGCCTGTTTCTTTCCCCAGTTCATAATATAAATGTCAACAAAGCCTTCTTCACTTATAAAGACTAAGGATTCAATTTTTGTGCTGCTGTTGCCTCTAAAGTAATTTATAAAAACTCCTTCATTCACACATGCATTCAACAGCTACCTGCGATATACCCATATATGCAGGATATTGTGGGCGGGTTACAAACTTTCATAAGATACTCTCTCTACTCTTCCAAGACAGGGTTATCAAGTGTCACTCTATCCATAAGTGACTTGAAAACCTTTTCTTATTATAATGTGTCACTTCCTAGATGATGCCACCAATGTAGCAATGATGACTGCTGATATATATTGAGCCATTAAATGCCAGGCATTGTATGTGCTTTTTATATACTGAGGCATTTAATCCTCCCAACAACCAAATGAGATGGATTACTAAATAGTATCCCCATTTTACAGATGAGACAACTGAGGCAGAGATAAAGAAATTTACAAAGACTCGTAATTAAGAACCGGCTTTTGAACCCAGTGGTAGTATGGTTCCAGATACACCGAATTCTTGAGGAAAGACACCAGGACTTAGCATGTTTCTGTCTCTAACATCAGTTTTCATGCAAAGCTCCAAAAAGGCTGCCAATATGCCTTTTTTGGATATTGGGTGGGGAGGGGTGGATAAAGTGGAATATTTTTAAGTTTAGTCATTCCAAAACATAATTTTGTACGAAGGAGTAAGGAAGTCCTCGTGGTACTGCAATGGCAGTGGCATACACATCCATGCCTAGACCATTTTCCAGCCCTCAGCCCTAACAGATTCTAGATGCATGGACGTGCCCATGGATTCCTCAATCTACTCTCAGGTAAACTGTGCAGGGAGGGCAAGGCGCACTCCAGCCTGCAGAGCTATAGGACCTCTAGCGTGCCGGGGTATCACCCGCACGCGCGTCCACGCCACAAAGCCCAGATCTACCAGTGGGCGAGTCCGAATACGTCTGACAGTTCTCTCCCCCGACCGCCCTCGGGGGACTCACGCCCCTCAGCCCGGCTAACAATGCACGGCGCCCCCATACTTAGAATCCGCAGAGAACACAGCTCTCCTAAAGTTTAACTCGCTGCCTCCGCAACGAACCACGCGGAGACTCTCTTCCTCCACCATCTTCGCGCAGACGCAGGCACGCCCGACCGCTGGCCCCGCCCCGAACTGCCTCGACTGAGCCGGGTATTCGGCGTGTTTCCCAGGCCACAGACGCCACACGCGGGCTCTCTAGGCCCGAGACTCTATTGCAGAGCCCCGCGCCTCTGCCGCCCTCCTTTGGGCAACATCACACTAAGACATTTGTAAAAAAGGTAAAAACAAAAGACATAGAGACAATGAATTTATATTATGTACTTCTAAACCATTATTTAATACAGACATAGTTCTCTCAGGCCTTGTCAATCTGACCGTACAGCTTTTTCTGGTAGAAGGGAAAGGTGGCTTCCAGTGTGTCACGTGACCTCCAGGAGCGCCGCCCAGCCCTCCCCACGCCCCGCAGAGGCATCAGCTTTCTGTTATTCCGGCGCTGCGAGATGACGGAAGCGTTTCGCGCCAACTGGTTTCTGGGTATCGCGGTTGCATTATTGGGTGGAAAAGTAGCGTTCTCCTTGCACAGCTTTTTGCTTCTCTTATTGGCTGTCATTTTGTCCTGTTTCTCTGAAGTTCGCATACGTCCCTACGGAATCTCCGCAGCTCCGAGGGCCTTACTTTCGCCTTTGGAAACCTGGCTTCCATTACGGGATTCTACTGCATTCTTGTTTGCTTTCAGTGTAGCTGCTGCTCTGGCGGATCTAACATTCCGCCTCCCGGCAAGTGCCGGGACGCTGTTTTCTGCTTTGCGGAGGGTTGTTTTTGTGCGTGTTGCTTTGGGTTTAGCTTCTCCCGGTAGTCGACAGAGCCTGTGAGTTAGAAAGCCCTGACCTCCGAGGATGTTTACTTTATGCTAGTTTATTCTGTCTCCAGTTCCTTTTTTATAGGGTTATGCCTTTCTTTTTTTGGTCCTGGTATATTACAGGTGCCTACGTTGACTCAGTAATTCTTTCATCTAATATTTACCTCTTTGCTGACACTGAGCTACCCTTAAGGCTAAAGGACTACTGTTAGCTTAACTTTAACAGGAACAGATCTGCCTTGATTTCACTCCTTGACTTGTTGAAATGTATTGCAAAATTACCAAGTTCATGTGCCACATAATGACTTTCAGTCAATGATGGACCACATATGTCACTGTGCACTAATGATGCAGTTCTCCTAAAGTATCCCCATTGTTAAGCAACATGGCTACATACATACATTTATTCATTGTGGAGAAATATTACAGATTCACAAAGCTCAAGACGTATCTTCAGACATCACTGTTGCAAAAATCAGGGATAAATTTACTTTTTACTGAAGAGTTCAGCTTATGGGAAATGCTCAAAACTTTATTATTTTGGGAGCCAGAACTAGATAGGGAGACACTGATTATTTTGGTTTATCTCATGCTGCAAAGAGCTTTCTTTTTCATGATCGTAATATGCTTTGTCACGGTGAAAGGAGTACAAAGTGTCAGGTTTTTATTATTTATTTTCAGACAGGGTCTAGCTCTGTTTCCCAGACTGGAGTGCAGTGCCATCATCATAGCTCTCTGTACCTCAAACTCCTGGGCTTGAGCAATCCTTCTGCCTCAGCCTCCCAAGTAGCTGGGACTACAGGCACATGCCACCACGCCCAGATAATTTTTCTATTTTTTGAAGAGAGAGGTCTCAACTATGTTGTTCAGACTGGTTTTGAACTCTCGGCCTCAAGCAATCCTCCAGCTTTGGCCTCCCAAAGTGTTAGGAGTCTGAAGACTTAACTTCTTTTTGCTCAGTCTCTTGATGTCTACACAATAAATCTTATAAAGACTTTCTTGGTTTCTTTGAAATTTGATATATTCTTATTAGGACTTGAGCCAAAGAACAAAATAAACAAACTTTTGCTCAAATCAATTTGGACTCCAGTTATTTTACTATATGGGAATTTTTGTTTAGATTGTTTAAAAAGGAATCAGATCCTGACGCAGACAAAAATTAGCTGGATTGATAAACTTAGGGGAAGATTATTTTTACACAGGGTTTTAATTTACTGGAAGTGTCCAGAAGGTAAATCATTTGTATTTTTGTTTCTTTTTACATAGTCATTTAGGAACCAAAGCCTCATAGAGCTGCTTAATTAGTAATGGACATTTTTATCATATTACAGGAAGACTGAGGTAGGCAGAATAGGGCTAGTGAAGAGGTTCATTGATGCCACCAGGGACCTATGCTTTTTCTACTATGTCCTTTCCATTTTCTCATCTTTACCATGTAGGTTTTTGTCCTCATGCTCACAGTTTGCATTCCTTTTTAGTACGAAAGGAGAAGCAAGAAGGAACGTAGCCCATATAAGGAAAGTAAAGGATTTTCCACAAATACTTATTTTTGCACCTTTCATTTGGGAAATATTTACTAAGTGCCTAGTATATGCCAGACATTCGTTCAGGAATATTGGGAATATTGGAGTGGACGAAACAGTAAAAAATCCTTGTCTTAAAGGAGCTTACCTTACCATGGGAGGAACCAAGAAAGAAGCAAAAAATACTGTATTTTAGATGGTTTGAAGTGTTAAGGGGAAACTCAAAGCAGGAAAGAGAGAGCATAGGATGGGATAGCATTTAGAATGGGTTTTCAGGGAAAGCTTCACTGAGAAGGTGGCATTTGAAATAAAGACCTGGAGAAGTTGAGGGTATAAATAAGCGTGGAGATATTTGAGGAAAGAGTCAGCCAGAGGAAAGAGCATTCCTTTTCATATTCAAGATAAGTTAAGAGGCCAGTGTTCCTGGAGAAGAATAATCAAGGGGGAGTAGTAGAAGATGAGGTCAGAAAAGCAATAGAAGGCCAGTTTGTAGAGCCTGGTAAATCATTGTAACAGCTCCGGCTTTTACTATGCATGAGAAGCAAGTGGAGTGTTTTTGCCAAGAAGTGAAATGATAATCTATTTTTTAAATTTATGTGCAATAAAGTCTATTATTTGGTGTTCTTATCTATGATGCATAAGTTTTTGTTCTCACCATCATAAAGCGGATACAGAAAAATTCCACATCCCAAAGAATTCCCTGGTGCTCCCCTTTCCCTTTGCAATCAATTCCTCCCCCAAGCCCTGTCTGCTGGAAACTACTAATCTGTTCTCCATCCCTACAATTTTGCCTTTTCTAGAAAGTCATATAGATGGTGTCATACAGTATGTAACCTTTTGAGTCTAGCTTCTTTCACTTAGCACAATGCATTTTGCATTGTGCATCATCAGTGCTTTCTTTTTTATTAGTGAGTGGTATTCCATTGTATGGATATTCCACAGTTAATTTACTCGTTCATTTGTTGAAGAATGTTTGTTTTTTCCCCTACCAGATTTTGGAAATTATGAATAATATTGCTGTAAACATTCGTATATTTTCTTTGGTGAAGTGTCTTCAAATATTTTACTATTGCTTTATTGGTTATTTGTTTGCTTATTGTTGAGTTTTGAGAATTCTTTATATATTTGGATATAATTTCTTTGTTGGATATGCAAATTGCACATATTTTCTCCCAGACTATGGCTTGTCTTTTTGTTTTGTTAATGGTGTCTTTCATGAAACTAAAGTTTTAAATTTTTATTAAATACAATTTATCAATTTTTTAGTTTTATGATTTGTGCTTTTGTTGTATTTAAGAACTCTACCTATTTCAAGTTTATAAAGATTTTCTTCTATGTTTCTTTTTTTTTTTTTTTTGAGACAGAATCTCACTTCTCTTGCTGGGGCGAGTGCCGTGGCATCAGCCTAGCTCACAGCAACCTCAAACTCCTGGGCTCCAGCAATCCTACTGTCTCAGCCTCCCAAGTAGCTGGGACTACAAGCATGAGCCACCATGCCCGGCTAATTTTTTCTCTATATATTTTTAGCTGTCCAATTAATTTCTTTCTATTTTTTTTTTTGGTAGAGACGGAGTCTCGCTCTTGCTCAGGCTGGTCTCGAACTCCTGAGCTCAGAACGATCCGCCCACCTCGGCCTCCCAGAGTGCTAGGATTACAGGCGTGAGCCACCGCGCCCGGCCAACATTGTTTTACATATACCTTACATATACGATTCCCTGTGGATATTATGAAAGCCCAAAACAAGTAGATTACAGACAAAATCATAGACTGTTAGAGCTAGAGGTATCTTAGAAATCATCGGGTCTCATCCCTTCATTTTATTCTTTGGAAAACTAAGTCCAAGGGCAGTTATATAACTTCACTAAAGTCATACAGCTACTTTGTGAAAGTGTTACAAAGACCCAAACCCTGATTCAGGACAGTGTCCTCTCCTTGGAGCTTTGATTTAGCAAAACTTGAAGGCAACATGCAAAAATAAAAATAAATGTTGCATTAGGGAAATGTGTCTACCTTCAAAATTCTATTATGTCACATTTCGAATATAAATTCTATAGCAAATGAATCAACAACTGCATTGTAAGATCAGGTAAAAGAGCACTTGTGTTATTTGGGAAGGTAGAAATAAATAATACTTAGTAGGGATTTATGGCAATCGAAATATAGATGGCCCCAACTTAACAATGGGTCCATTTACAATTTTTTGACTTAATGATGGTGTGAAAATGATATGCATTCAGTAGGAACCATATTTCAAATTTTGAATTTTTACCTTTTCCTGGGCTAGTGATATGCAGCACATTACTTTCTTGAGATGCTGGACCAAATCATCTAATACAAAGCCTATTTTATAATAAAGTGTTGACTGTCTCACGTAATTTATTGACTACTGTATTGAAAGTGTCCTGAGCATATTTAAGGTACACTGATATGCAGTAGGTTAGGTGTATTAAATGCATATTTTTAAGAGATGGAGTCTTACTATGTTGCCCAGGATGGTCTGGAACTCCTGGCCTCAAGTGATCCTCCAGCCTCAGCCTCCCAAGTGGCTGGGATTGCAGGTGCAAGCCATCATGCCCAGCACATTTTTAACTTAGGATATTTTCAAACTAAGATGGGTTTATCAGGACATAACATCGTTGTAAGTAGATGTGCATCTGTATACAGCATCTGAATGCCTCCTATATATGTTTATAGGCACTGTTGTAAGCACTTTATTTGTATTATTATCTCGTTGAATTCTAACAATAATCCCAAGCACAGAAAGGTTATGTGACTTGCCCCAGGTAATCTCGAGAGTGTCAGACTCAGGATTTGAGCCTAGATAGGCAGTCACAGACACAGTGAGTTGTTCGACATTTCAAGCCTCAATTGTCAATGTCATTGCTACTGAGGATTGCTGTGGGTGTCTGACTCTCCCCAGCTCTCTCCCTACAGGGCCATTTCCACCTTGGAAATTCATTCATGTGAATTCTGTGATGGAATTCCTTAGAGCAAAAGTTTTTAGAGATGGTTCTTCTAACCCCTCCTCTGCCATTGCTAACTATGTAATTTTTCATTTCTCATCTATGATATAGATATGATAATATTTACCTCACAAGGTTGTTGGAGGACTAAATAAGATAAATCATACCCATTTTTTAGTAGAGTACCTGGCACACAGTAAATATTCAATAAATAACTGCTATCATTGCTATCGTCATTAGTATTATTAATACCATCATCATTATCGTTATTATTTCTTTCTCTCCTATTGACCTCTCCTTAATGCAAAAACTCCTGAAAAGGGATAATACATTACCCAAGAGGCTAGTGACTCATCAGCTGTTTTTTCCTAGCAGGAGAGAGCAGAGAGGTATTAGTGCAGGATTGGGGAAAAGGAAAGAGAGATGGGGAGACCCCCAAAGACAACTCAGAGCAGAGTTTTACCCCAGACTCATTGGAGTAAGTTTGCAGAACAGTTCATTTGAAATCCAGTGCTCTTCTGCGGGATCCTGTCATCTTTATTAGGCTTCCAGATGGCCTATTAGGGAACGAGGAAGGCCACTATTAGCAGGCCATGGAGACAGACCTTCTGTCCCTGCCCAAGGAATCCCGTGCACGGTGGCCACCTGCCTAGCCGCGCTGCAGTGGCGGAAGTGGGCAGACAACCCTCTGCAAGCTCTTCTGTTTACTGTGCCTGGAAACAGGCCCTTTGCCATGGAAAATTTTCTCATTGTACCCGTAAGTACAGGACATGAATTGCACAATATAAAAGATCTTACTGAGACTTCTTGTTACCCTGTGTACACATCGTGCTTCAAGACTAGGACCGAGTGCCATTTCTGAGGTGTCGTTCCACTTTTTCCCCAGGGGTTAAAAGTCTAAAGGCGACGTCACCCTCACGCACTCCCCTGGAATCCTTGTCCGGGCACTAACGCCTGAAGTCTCACTGTTTTATGCTACCAGCTTCTCCCACGGGCCCAAGTATTCTTTTAGTTGCTGTATTTTATTTGTCACTTTTCATTCTTATTAAAAGGACCTAAGCGTGTGGTAAAATATAAAAATGGCACAAAAGGGTATTCGGTGAAAGGTACATGTCACTCTCCTCCTGGTTCCCCAGTGCCGCTGGCCAGAAGGGCTGCCTGTTTGCTCGCTCATTGAGAAAACATGACGGGGGGCCTCCTGTTTGAGGGGCTTAGGACTGAGCAGCAAACAGGCCAATAAGATCTCTGCCTTCTAGTAGGGGTTCACGGGCCGCAAACAAGATGCGTGAACAAATTATCATGGAGTAGGTTAGAATAAATGCTACCAACAGAAACAAGCAAGGACAGGGGACCGAGTGATCAGGGTTACTTATAAAGTATCTATCACACAACCTAAGTGTCCCTCCACGTTAAGTGGACAAGGAAATTGTGGTTTAAAAAAGTACCTGTCACAAGGCAAGCACTCTTCTGAGCACTTTACATACGTTAAGTCTCTTAAACCTCACAACAAGCCCAGGCGGCTTATCATTCTCATTGTAAAGGGAAACTGAGGCACAGAAGAGGAAAGTTGCCCAAAGTCACAAAACTAGTGAGTGGTGAGATCTGGACTTTATCCCAGGATGTCTGGCTCCGGAGCCCAAGCTCAGTTCCATACACCGCCACCATCCCAGATAGAAAACCCGTACCCATTAGAGTCGCTCTTGCTTCTGCCCTCCTTGCACATCCGGGCAACACCAATCTATTTCCTGTCTCTGTGGATTTGCTCACTGTGAACATTCTTGTAAATGGCATCATGCAATATGTGGCTTTTTGTGACGGGCTTCTTTCACTTAGCGTGTTTTCAGGGTTCATCCGTGTTGTAGTGTGGATCGGTCCTTCATTCCTTATTGTGGCTAAATAATATTCCACTGTATGAATATCCTACATTTTGTGTATCTATTCATCAGTTGATGCATGTCTGGGTTGTTTTCACTTCTTGGCTATTATAAATAATGCTGCTGTGTACATTTGTGTACAGGCTACTTGGGGGGCTTAGGCAGGATGATTGCCTTGTACCCTAGCATGGACAACAGAGCAAAAAAAAAATGTGTGTGTATATATATATATATATGTATATAATTACCTTCAGCCTATGTATATAAAGCATATATGAAACATAAATGACTTTCGTGTTTAGACTTGGGTCCCAAGAAATCTCATCATATACACACAAACTTTCCAAGATCTGAAAGAATCCAAAATCCGAAACACTCTGTTCCCAAGTATTTCAAAAAAGGGATATTCAACCTGTATATGTAAAATACACATTGGATTTTGATGACTTAGTATAAAAAAGGGAATGTAAAATATCTCACTAACATTTTTTACATGTAGAAATGATATTTTGGACACATTGAGTTAAGTAAAACATAGTACTAAAATTAATTTCACCTGTTTCTTTTTACTTTTCTTAATGGGCTACTAGAAAAATTTAAATGACACGTGCGGGGCATGTCGTGGCTTGCATTCTATTTCTATTGGCCAGCACTGGTTCTAGACTATTCCGCACAGTAATTTGATCAGCTGAACAGTATTATCATCCCCACATTCTAGGTGAGGAAATTGAGGCTTAGAGAGCTTAAGTCAATTGTTGTGATCATACAGCTGTGGCTTAAGCACAAATCCGTCTGTCTCCGACGCTGAATTCTTATCCATTACTCTCGCCGTCTCCCCTATCGGACAGAAATGTAACCCGTGTACTACAGGGATGGCTATAATCCTAAGCTCTGGCAAACAGCTATTTTCACATCTCCATTGTAGAGCACAAGCAAACTTGTCTGTGCAATTCTGTAAGGTAGAATTTAGGTTGTAGCTGGGGGAAATTGCCCATGAGAAAGTTTCTGAAATACTCATTCTTTCTTTGTAACGGTTTGGGGCTCACCCACCAAGGACAGAAGGTACCTGAAAATGCTTCAGTGCTTGCTCTCGTTTCTGTGACTCTGATACAATTCACATCAGAGTCACAGGTTCGCCTCTGCCGTGACACTCACAGTGAGCTGGAGTAGAGTGAGATGAACTAGTGCTTCAGTTTCACCCTTTTTTTTTTTTCCTGTAGAGGATTTTAATTTCATTCCATTTCATTTAAATTTGTGAAAACCTCAATAGGACATTCTTCGCAGCAATCCTGCCGTCTTCTAAGTGACAGCGGAGAGGACAGGCAAGGAGAGAAACCATTTTCTAAAATAGATGTTTTAATTCAGTCAAGTCTTCCCTTTCCTAAGGGCATTAGTGTGCTTCAGTCATAAAGAATTCTCATGTGTGCATCATTAATGCTAGCTGTTACTATTTTTTTAAATACCGTGACTTAATTTTATTTGCATTTTACAAATACTCGTGTTTAACATGTATCATGAGTATAATTTGCTTGTTTAATTTCAAATACCAAAGAAGAAGCTCAGTTTAGAACACTAGCTCCTCGAGCTATTTTTCCAAGTTGGGGAAGGCCAGGGGAGGGCTGGGGTAAGTGGGAGCTGAGCTTTGCTGCAGGGCCTCATTCCCAAGTGTTTAAACCCTCTCCTATTCTTCGGGGCTAGAAATGTTGCTGAGAACTGTTGAGCAAAAAACCACACTTATTTCTTTTTTACTTTTTCCCCCTACTCTACAAGTTTACAGTATACCAAGAAATATGGCAACTTTACTCCTTTAAGATTAAGTGCAACTCAAAAATCAAACTCTAAGAAGCTAAAAATTTTCTAAGCATGTATGTGCTATGGGGTTTTGTGTGTGTGTGTGTGTGTGGTTGTTGTTTGTTATTATTTTTTTAAATTCACAGTCAAATTTTTAGTGGCCCTAAATTCACTTTGGTTTAAATAGCTACATGGAAAATGTGTTCCAGCATTTGTTTTTTATTTAGTCATTCTTCCTTAAAATTCCTTAGTAGTTGCAAATGTTGTTCAGATGAGATGACAATGACCCACAGAAAGAAGAAGTCAGAAAGACA
>CAUYSK010004977.1:0-121881 GCA_963575035.1 Avahi laniger | reverse complement strand
GGATCATGACGATATTGGCCACGATATGATATGCTGGCTAGGCACTGTGCCAGCATTATTCAAACTGGTACAAAAAGCCTGGAAAACTTTTTCAGTCAAGAGCAACACACGTAACCTAAACATCTGTACCTCCATATTATGCTGAAATAAAAAGAAAAAAAAATCTTTAAAAAAAAAAAAAAGAAAACTGAGTTTCAGAGACGTTAGTGCATTGTCCAAGGTGACGCAGCTGATAAATTCAGAGGCTTCGAATTCAATCTGGGTGAGGCTGATTCTGCAGCACGATCTTGCTCCACTCTGTTGCGCAGGGTGTGTGTGTTCGTGTGACTGTTTGTGTTTGTGTTTGTGTGCGCACACACATGATCACAGCGAAGCAAAACCTTCTGTGGTGTCCAGCACAGGTGGAACACAGGCTCTTACCAAAAGACTCATGAACTCACAACTGGCATTTTAAGAACTAACTATAATTACATTATTTAGAACTAAAAGAATCTTAAGAATGGAATCTGATTTATCCATACCATGATCAAGGTGATGGATTTGATTGATTTCATATTTAAAAGAATATTTTTAAAGAATCCTCCTCATTCAAGAAAGGTATATTTTTCTTACCTGCTTCATTTATGGGAAATATGAACCAGAGTTCAGCAGCCAGGGATGTAGCGATCATTTATTTCTAGGTAAATAAACCAAAATGAAACAAAAAAGCAAACTGAATTTTTGCAAAGCAGGCTAAGTAAATAGCATCCACCAGGAGCTATGAGAAGAATTAAAAAAAAAAAAAAGCCAAAAGAAAACAAAACAAAAACCCCACAAGCAGTTGTGGCTCCTTCGGACACTGAGGCACTAATCACTACCTTTTTGTTTTATGGGCTCAGACCTAACCAACGACTTCATTACTTATGGTTAACATGTCTATGATAATTACGGTGGTGATATTTTGCCCAGTCATGCATATTAGTACATTCCCAGTATTTCTAGATCATGAAAAACAAAGCATCTTGAGAAGGATATAAGACATTGAACCAGCATGTTGCTTTGGTCATGGCCAACATGCAGTATAGGTAAAAAGAACATGTGTTTTGTTGCTTTTTAGCTGTGTGGGCCCTTGGACAATTTTACCTTTCCTACCCAGAGACCATGTCTCAATAGCCATACATGTCCAGCACCCTTTTCTGCCCAAGGATAATCTGATCCTTCATCTCACATGAGCTCCTGCTACCTTCCTCATTCCTTGGCCCTGGGGCTCTTGGTTGATTGCCAATGCCCTGCCATGAGTCGGTGCCCTCTTATCATTGCTCTTCTAGAAAAATAAAAATTAAAAAATGTTTCTCAAAAATGAGTTTTTCTTGCCCTTTGAGCCAACGTTCTTCTGTTGACTTTGCCGCCCACTCCCACATTGATGTGTAAGGAAATGTCCCAGAGAGAACCAGGTAGTTCCCTTTCACTGCTTCCATCCATCTGTCTCACTTCCTCTGCAGCCCTTCCCTTTCCTAGGCACAGACACACCCTTCCTCAGCTGGCCTATGCCGGGTGATCAGTGACCCATGTTTCCCTCTCACCCTGTCTGCTTTCTTGCTCTTTCCCTATAGTTCCTGGTCACTCAGCTCTCACAGAGCAAGAAGATTTGAGAAATTGCTCAGAAGGGATCAAGGCACAATGGCCGTGAGGTAGAACTAGGAGGAAGGAATGCTTGTAGGTAAAACCTGCATTTATGTCCCCTCAAATCACAATTCATCGATATCCATCTGCTCCCAGAAGAGGTTTGAATTAAGAGTAATCAAAATTATTAATGAATTATTTGTAGAATTTAAGACTTTCATGAGTCCTTATCCTAGGTATTAGGGGAGAAGTAGAAGTTACTGTGTATAAATGTAGAGCTCCAAACTGATCAATGATGTTCATCAATGTAGTAAATTATCCTATTTAATTCTCATTTTAAACCTTTGAAGTAGATACTAGAATTATCTAGATTTTGTGAAGGAGGAAAATAAGAATTGGCCATGTTTCATAATTGCTGTAAATTCAGAGAACAAGTAGGTAGATGAGCATGGATCCATGGCCAAGTCTACTTTTCTCCAAATATGACATTTCCATCTCAGCATACATTTTTTTAAGAATAACTTCAGGACCAATGTATAAGTTAGCAAAGTATTTTTTTTTACAGATATAAATTCTTCTAGCCTCCTTTCCTTCCCTATACAAAATTAATGTTTACTTTATTAGCCTCCTCATTTGCTCAGTCAACGATCTAATAACTACTTATGTCTTCATGTCATTGATTTTAAATCACCATGTGCCCTTCACCAAGGGATTGTGCAATGCGAAAGTACATGTTTTGCTTACAAATTATTGAGGCACCAATGATATCTTAATGAAAGAAAGAGACTTGAGAAAAGAAGGGGGCAGAAATTATCCCATGTATGTGACCAACCATCAACTAAGCATCCATCATCAACTAACAGAGGCTCCAAGACAGATAGTGTTGTCTTTGTCGGTAGAGTAAACTTAGTGCTTAGCACCAGATGGTGACAGAACCACTTTACTTCATGGTAATTGCATCACTATTTAGAATAGTGGCAGATTAAATCCTGAATAAAGCTCTTTAAAGTGAACACAATAAACTAAAGATGAAGAGATAGACAGAGAACAAGAAAGTGGCAGGTAAACCACTGAAGGTATGTGAAGAGGTGAGTTGGAAAAAAAAAGATGGTATTTAGCCTGTGACAAAGACTTAGGTTGACATGATTGCTGTCTTCAAAGTTAGTGGCCTGAATTAAGGAGGAATTTTTGGGCCTCTTGTATTCATTTCTTCTTTATTTTGTAGACCTAGGAAAAGGAACTGAGATCTCTAAGTGGAAATTATTAGAAGCTAGATTTTGGCTTAATGGAAGAAAAGATTTTCAAATAATTAAACTTGTCCTAAAATGGAATGAACTGCCTGGTGAGGCAGTGAATTCCCCATCACTGAAAGTGTGCAATAAGAGGCTACATGGCCATTTATTTGTAATTTATGCATCTGGTTTGAGGGTTAATATAGATGACCTAAACTCCATTCCCATTCTGAGAGCCTATGATTCAACACTGGGCTGTGTGTTCCAAGAATGTTCTAATGTGATGACTATAGCCTGAGCCAACACGATTCGGTGGATCTATGACCACTTATGGCAGCCTCTTAATATTTTTTACTATTTTGTTATTTGTTCTGTGCCTTTTTGAAGTCTATTACAGTTGGAGTCCATAAATTGGCTCTCTTATGTTGATTGGTGGCTCCAGTCCTAGCTGAGCTCTTTCTTGAGAGAGAGAGAGAGAGAGAGGACAGTTAGCAATACCCTCACAATGTGTTAAGGTGAGGTCTGATCACTATTCTGAAGAATCTTTTTTTTGTACATAGTCCCAATATTTTTTTCTATTTTCTCTTTTACTATTCACAATCTGTGAAATCATGAACACTGTTCTATACATCAGAGATTTGGAAAAAACTTTCTATCACATGGAATGTAATTCTGAAATGCATTTACAACACTGCAAGGTTGTAGACTCGTGGGAAATGGCCACACATGAGCATACACAATAAATTTCAATTTCTTCAGTCAAGAATATAGAGCTAAATAGAAGAGAGGATCTACTTGCCTCTCATGTTCACAGGAGACATAGAGATATAGCTGACAGTATTTATAGTGATAATATCCTTAAAAAAAACTTATAAAAGAGCTAAACTTTTGATAAGTCACCACTGTTATTTTGACTTTGGCTTATACCGTATTTCCAGAGGAAATCACACTGTATATACATATATATTTTAAGTAAACATTTACAATAAACATGAATACATTAAGTTGACATTACAACTGTGATGAAGTACAAAAAGGGAGAATAAAATAGAGTATTAAGAGATCCCTGGCTACTTGAACATATTTAAAGCACCTATGTGAAATATACTGGGCTACTCAAAGTTTTAATTATTTTAACTTGGTGCTTTCCTTGTTTTTTTTAATTTCATTTATCCTCAGTTTATGTATTTTATTGTTTTTTGTGTGCATTTTGTTGTTTTTTGGCTTAAATAGTGTTTTGTCACCTCTTGGGTACATTGTGGATTATCAGCTTGCTTTGGGTCTCATCATTGCACATTGATTGCATTGACATGTAACACTTTCCAATCTGCTATTGCGGATTGCAATAGCAGAAAAGCCACTTGGCTGAATAAGCTACTATTTATCATCTAACTTTAGATCTAGTACACCGGTCATTCTTCAGTCATCAGACAATGCTTCAAGTAAAATGCTGAATTCATAGTTTCAAATTATCTAATAGGATTTAGACATTTTTGATCTTTTGTCCATTGTTAATGTTAATCATAAGAAATCAAGGATGAGGTAGTTTGATCTGCAGTAATATGCATTTTCTTCTTGATAAATGCATTATGTTCTTAGAGCAAATGCATTTACTCCTTTTTATGTTAATAATTCTGATGGTTGACATTAAATATTATAGAAGATGATGATTAGGAGCAGATGTTATTTCTACAACTTGCAGGGCATTACCCCGATGGAATTCTCCCACTGTCTTTTTATTGTTTTTCACATTAGAGACATTCCAGATGCAAGTACAATGGCTTGAGAAATGCGTCGGTCACAGCCTTTCAAGATACTCAGCCATCCATCCCTTGTCTGACTCCCAGAGGGAACTCTTATCTACAGTTTATCAATATATTTGGTCACAGCCTTAATTATTTATCAACTGCTCAATAGTTAGAGGAAGGGCGGGTTTTCTTGCAAAAGATAGACCATTGAGATTTCTCCCTGAAAGATTATTATTTATTTTCTCTTGTGTAATAAATTAGAATGATAGCCTTCCATGAAAAATTTTTTCTTTTTCCAACATCTTTAAAAAAAAAAAAAACACTTTCTTTCTACAATTCACTGCTTTGCCTGTTAAAACCATCTTCTTTGCATGTGTCAGTTAGAAAACTGCAATTGACTTGGGATATGGTCTTGTTTGATTTTTGCCCGGGATGATAGTGTCAAAATTGAGAAGACCATGTAACTCATGAAGATAGTACAGAATCTTTTAATGCTTCAAGATACCTAGAAAATGCAGAGAAAACATTAAATTCAGTATTATTTATTCATAAATTGGGTTCTAAACTGAATGTTAAAGGAAAAACATTTACATCTTATAAAATATTGAGATAATGTACATGAACAAAAGAGACTACAGTTATTATAAATAATTTCATTAATAACATGAAATTTCATTAATATCATTCTGTTTTAGATAAAACTTGGCCAGAAAATAAGATCGTGGCCTCTGTGTTTCAATGATTCTGTGATTATATGATCTCAACATATCAATTTGTGTCTGATTTGCTAATTTTCTTAGAATCTCAAAAGAATGTATCTTTATACAATATTACCTCAGTAAAGAAAATATATCTTATTTCTACAGAGAAAGAAGTAAATTGATTAATTCATTTAAGATTATCAACAACTTTTATATTATTTAGAATCCTGCATTGGAATCCTGGGGATTATTTTAGATAGCTCAAGTTTCCATATAACCAAGACTTAAAAAAAATAATGATGGTCCTTTCTTTTTGTTTATCACAGAGTCTTATATCCATAGTTTTATTTATTTTATGCAATATTGAACATTGCTCAATCATAACAATTTTTACATACAAAAAAGCCAAAGGCACAAAAGGACCATGCATATCGGAAGAAAGAACTACTATTTACAAAGGCACATGTTTAAGTGGGTGATTTTATTTTATAGAACAATCAGGAGACTGTCCACGTAGGAAAATGCATTTTATATGTTAATGGAAAGTGAGGTCAAATGAGTTAATCAAGTTCACTGTTTGGGTAGCCTCCACAGTACTGCTGAGATGTGTAAATTGCTGTACTAGGAAATGGGGACCCCAGGCTGATTTTTTTTTATTTCAGCATAATATGGGGATACAGATATCTAGGTTACGTGTGTTGCCCTTGCCCCCCTTCCCCCCCTTAGTTCGAGTTTCAAATATGTCCATCCTTCGGGTGGTGCGCATTGCACTCTTTGTGTATGCATATACCCATCCCCTCCTCCCTCCTCCCCCTCCCCCCTCCCCCCTGCCCAACAACCAATAGATGTTATTCTTATATATGCACTTATGTGTTGATCAGTTAATACCAATTTGATGGTGAGTACATGTATACCATGGAGTACTATTCAGCTTTAAGAAACAATGGTGACATAGCACCTCTTATATACTCCTGGAAAGGGCTGGAACACATTCTACTAAGTGAGGTATCCCAAAAATGGAAAAACAGGCTGATTTTTGATAAGGTTGACATGGAAAAAAAAAAGAATTTAGAACAGTAAGTCGACCCGAAAGAATGTGGGCTTGAGGTGATGTACAACAGTCTGAGGTGGTGACCAGTGGCCATAAAGATCTCATTTGGGACATTTTTCTGAGGGTGGAGGTGGGCGTGGCCATCCCAGCGACAATCCATGTGAGATGCACGTACGTGATAATTTTCATACAATCCAGACTCATCAAATATCTGAAGGCCCAAATACCAGATGAAGAAGAAAGAAAGGTAGAAGAGATATGAGTACAACAAAATTACCAAAATGAGAAGAGTTCAAAGGTTATTTTAAATTTGGGCCTAAGTGACTTAAACAACGTTAGCACCATTATCTGGAGTGGAGAGACACGGAAGTGTTATTTTAAGCTTTCAACATGAGTCCAATTTCATGCACATGGAAATTAATTACTGTAATGAGGAGGCATGTAAGAATATGAAAGCAATAGAGAATGATAACAGTTAATATTTATTAATTGTTTACAGGCTCTGTTGTAAGCTATTTATTTTTATTTATTCCTTTCCTCTCTCCATTAGTCCCGAGTCATACATAACACTATTATCCTCGTCTTACAGATGACAAAACACTTAGAGTTAAAATTACCCCCACCATAAGCCTGCTCATTTCATCGCTGAACCACGGGGACAGGCCAGAGATTCCAAGGGAAATGCAAGCAGAGACAGATGAGAGCCAGGCTCAGATGAGGCAGCGAAGCGACATGGCGCAAATTCAGGAAGGCGCTTGCGTGATCCTGGGAGTCAGAGGCTCCTTGAACTTGGTTCCTCAGGAGGCCTGTGGAGGCTCCGCAGCGGTGGTCCTGAGACCGGATTCAAAACGCCCAGCGCGGCCCTGCGCTCCGCTCCGCGGACAGTGTAAGGCTGAGAGGAAGATCCCAGGGAGGAAATATTGGGATCAATACAGGGCAGGAAGATGAACTACAGCAAGGAGAAGATTTGTAAAAGGATCGGAGTGAAAGCCTGGAGCTTTGAAGTGTTCGGCACTCAAACAGGAGAGAATTTTCTGAAGGAACGGTTGGTAAGGAATATGTTCTGGTTACCAGGTCCAAGAAAACAATTACCTCAAAACTTTGAGACAGAAAACGTTTACTAATTTTGTAGAATCCGTGAGTCAGGAATGCAGATGAGACACAGCAGGGGCAGCTTGTCTGTGCTCCACAGTAATTGACTTGGAAGACGCAAAGCCTGGAGGGACGTGGCAGTTAAAAGCCAGCATCGCCCTCGGGCTGTTCACTCATGTCTGGTGGCCAGTGCTGGCTGTCACCTGGGACCTGAGCGGGGCCAGGAGGCTGGAGCACCACTTGAAGCCTCAGCCTGTGGCTTGGCCTCTTGAATTCATGGTGGCCAGACTCAAGGTCAAGTATGCCAGAAGAGAGGAAGAGCCGGGAAGAAGGTATGTGTGTTTGATGACCTAGCTTTGGAAGTCCCATAGATAGGTTAATGTCATATTCTGTGAGTCAGAGCAGTCACAGACCTACCCAAAGGGAGGGAAAATATACCCTACCTTTTGATGAGGGTTGACAAAGTTTTGGAAGGACATAAAGGACTAGCAATATTTCTATGGCCATTTTTGGGAAATATAATCTGCTGTAAAGTATAATAGAAAATATGCTTGCAAGAATCACTGGAGTGGGTGATTTGGCATTGCATTTAAATTGATATATCTCAGGATGATGCTGGGGAGAAGGCTCATGCTGAAGAAAATTCATGAAAGAGCAATGGACATAGGTCACTCCTTTGAGAGTTCTGGTAATTAGGGAAATAAAAAAGTAGGAGAGTAGTTGGGAAGAAGAGCAAGATCAAGTGAGGTATCTCTCAAATGTGGTCAGGAAATCTGCGTATATTTAGTTAAAAAACTTTGTGGTATAAACGGTAGACAGAAGGAAGAGGTAAGAAAAGGAAACTGATTTTTTTGTGTACCTATAATATAGTGTGTTAGATACTTCACCCGTGTTATCTCGTTTAATCCCTACAGCATGGTAGATACATATGTTGAAGCCCATTTTATATATATTTCTATATAAACTAAACTCTTCCAGATTTGATACCTTTACAGGTTTATAAACTAAGAAACAGAGTTGGGTTCAAGGCAGGCATGACTCCAAAATTTGTGTTCTTTTCCAACTGGGATGCCATGTGCCTGAAGATAACTCTAATTAATCAAATCGCATCACTGTAACAGTGGCTTTCTTAAAGTTAGTTTGTAATAAGATTTGCTGCAGTTTGGTGTGTCGCTTCTTGACCCTCTAACAAGACTGTCCCAGACTGTATCTCCTTTTCTTTTCTTCTTTGATTAGTGAGAGAATAAACCGAAAGTAAATGGATGTGAGCTCTTTTACTTAGAATCGAGTGAGAAGGCTGGGGTGCCTCCATGTGCAGGAGTAGTCTCCCAGAGTGAGGAGGAGCGTGTGACGAGCAGACGTCCTTCGTGAGTGTCTGCCATACTGCAGGTGCTGTGCTGGGAGATTCACACTGCAGAAGTGTCATTGTCCCTTTTTAGGTTCCTGGTACCCGGGGCTTGGACAGGTAAAAGCTTATTGTCCACAATGATTCATCTAAATGTAGCTGAGCTACAATTAAATTCATGACTTTTAAACTCCAAAGGTCTGTTCATGCTGCCTTCTTTGGGAAATATAATGGCAACTAATCATTGTGACGACTGATCAACATGAAATTTTAGAAAATAACCTTTTTTACATGTCAACTTGTTATTGATGTTTCAGACCATAAATTACAGAAATCAGGCGATAGGTGTGAGATATGATTGTCCATGGATCTCTCACATCCCCACACCTCCTGTGAGCATGAGCAGAGGCGCTGACAGCGTTTTTGTTCTGGACAGTCGGGCCAAGGGCGCTTGTGTAGTGAACTGCCTGGGAAGATAGAGACGCTGTCTCCCTCTAGAGGAGAGGACAGGTTAGGTTTCTGTCCGGTATAATAAACAGCAAATGCTGGGCATGTTTGCTGGCCGCTCATAATAAAAGGTTTGGGTTCCCTAAACTCAAGGTTCCTCAGCTGTGACACACACGCACTGAAGGGCAGTGTCTCTCCGGGGCTTTCTGTGTCAAGCCTGTGGAATGGGGATGGGAAGGAAAACCCACATGGACCTGAAGCCTGTGCTGTCACTCTGTGAATATATGTCCTTTGTCTCTGGCCCAGGAGTCTGCTTCTTCTCTCAGGATAATGAAAATATAGCAGGTTAACTTGTTAGCTCATTAACAGCGTAAAATCTTTGACCCACTGTAGCTTTTGACGGTAGACCTAATGGAATTTTTTTTTTCATTTGTAGAGAAATATTTCACTTCTTTTCTTCTTTTTATTTAATAGGCATCTAATTGTTTGTGGGGGGAAACTTGTGTAGATTTTCAGTAAACAAATTTTTCAGGTAAGACTGGAAATGGGCTCAGGGATGAGAAAGAATAAGCATGAGGTAGGAAAATTAAAAGGCATGAGTGAGGCTGAGAAAACATTTCACAACTAAATCAAACTTCCACAGACCTATTATTTTTGCATATTCTATAGAGTTTGTGTGAGATAATGAAGGAAGACTGACTCTAAGGAACAGCTTGACCCAATTGACAAAAATAAAAGTTTTGCAGAGGTCTCTTCCTTTTCTTCTATGTTTAGAAAAGGAAGAGTCAGTTGCTCTTCAACCTACAAGCAATGACCAAAATAAATTGTATGTGCCTGTAACTGGGAGAGGACGGAAGCATAAGCAAACCCCCCTCACTGACAAGTATGGGTCGCCAAATGGGTAAGAGAGGAAACAGAAGCCTCATTACATCAATGTTTAAACATAGATTGGAAAGGAACATATTTAATTTGCCCAGCCTCTCCAGCTCAGAGCAGAAACTTATGTCTGTGAGTATTGCAAAAAAAAAAAAAAAAATGCATTACTATTTTGTGATCTGTCTTTATATTTCTATTAGAGAAAATCAGGTGGACATATACTTTCGTTGAGAACTCGTCTACAAATGAGACAGGTGTTTGTAGGAAGAAGCATGCCAATGGCTGTGTCCTTGATGCACACAAAAGAGAAAACCTAGAGGACACAGGCCTGTGTGAACATTCGTGAGTGGCTATAGCAGTTAATAATTGACATTCATGGGTGCTACATCTCAGTGTTGTGACTAATCAGGAAATCACCTAGTTAACACACTGAATAGGTGTATAGCAATAGTCACAAATTATGGTTCAGGCCCTCATCACTTCCCAGGGTCAGAAAAATGTTTGTTGTTTTTATTTTACCCTGTGCTACTCAAAGTGCTGCCCGTGGGCCAGCAGCCTCGCACCTTTTGACTGCTAGAAATGTTACAAATGCAGAAACTCACATTCCACTTCACTGCGATCCACTAAGTCAGTGTCTGTGTTTTGACAATATCCGCAGATGAATTTCTCATACACGATAAGTTTTGAGAACAACTAGAATGAATAATATGGGTCCATTCTGTCACCCCCCCATCTCCATTCATTGTCTGCTCTGATGACAGGTTTTTGAAAGTGTGGATCCTACCATAGACCTTCCTCATGACACCACATCATCAGATACAGCCCAGGCTCCAGGCTCTGTGATATTCCATATAAGATCACCTAAGATTTGCCTCCTGCCTTTCTCCAGCCCAGGCATTCCCACCCACTGCATCCCCCCAACACATGACTGGTACCATCCTCGCAACTTCTCTGGCCCCAAAGCGCACACACGTGCCTTGTCACTCAGACATGTTCGGTTCCATGAACATGTCTTGCCGTGGTGTGCTTGTCTGTCTTCACACAGGATGATCCTGCTGTCTGAGACCTTTCTGTTTTGTCTTTCTGTTGGACTTTGGCTCAACTATCAAAACTTACCTTTTCTATCGCTCCTGCTCTTGGCCAACTCTCCCAGTGCCTACACTGCTCCTTCATTTCCTTCCTCCACTAACAGCCAGCCTCCTCCTCCTCACAGGCCAGTCTGTTCACCCGATCTGTCTCCAAATTATTCCTTAAACTGACCTTCTCTCAATTGCTTCTACTACAACCACCCACAGACCAAGAGCAATGGTTCTTCTAGAGGGAGCTGATTATTTTAATTTCTTTAGCAGTCTATACTTTTTCCCTCCACGTGTGGTCGGCTTATTTAATTAGTATCATCCTCTCACCAAACCTAGCCCATCTCAGACTCATACCAAACTCATTCCTTTGATCAATTTGTGTCCCACAGCTGAAAGATGAGTCTCTCATTTTTCTGGGGAGCTGAATGTTAATTGTTTTTGAAGATCCCATATAAAAAGTTCATCTTTTCCATAAAACAAGTGTTTCTTGACTATATCAGCCTTACAATAATGCTACCATGTAGGAAACGTGGCACTCAGGGTTTTGATCACAGAACAAATCTGACATGACAGTATACTCTCTTACAGTTTTCATACCATGGTGTGTATGTGCTAATACTATATATGCTTACGCATGTGCACATGCACACATACACACACGCTGCCTTATGTATTTTTTTATTTTCTTGTTCCTAGATTGCTAGTCGCTTGACAGGGCGTGAGGAAACCACCCTCAGCATTATATTCCGTGCATTCTCTCATCTTCCATATTTGCTCTTTTTCTTTATTTTTGTTTTTTTTTTTTTTTTTTTTTTTTGAGACAGAGTCTCACTGTGTTGCCCGGGCTAGAGTACTGTGGCATTAGCCTAGCTCACAGCAACCTCAAACTCCTGGGCTCAAGCAATCCTACTGCCTCAGCCTCCCAAGTAGCTGGGACTGCAGGCATGTGTCACCATGCCCGGCTAATTTTTTCTATATATTTTTAGTTGTCCAATTAATTTCTTTCTATTTTTAGTAGAGACGGGGTCTCGCTCTTGCTCAGGCTGGTTTCGAACTCCTGAGCTCAAACCATCTGCCTGCCTCTGCCTCCCAGAGTGCTAGGATTACAGGCGTGAGCCACCGCACCCGGCCAACCTATTTTTGACACCAAAACTGTTTCGTGGAAATACTAAGCTAAGATGAAAAGGGCTGTAACTTCGAGGTTTCCCTGGGGACACAGAGTCCTGGGTCTGGTAGGCAGCAGAGGAGCTGGGAGGGGTGGGGAACATGGGGAAGCCAGCTCTGCCGTCTGGACCGGACCCCTTACGTTCTGGGTCTTGGCCCAGGACTTCACTTTAAGCTCATGTGACAAGGTGACTTACATGGGAGGAACTTCTATAGATCCTGTAGATCCTGCCTCTCACTGTAACAGAGGGGTTAAGAAAAGCCTGGCTCTGCCATATACTAGCTGGGTGATCTTGGCCCAGTTGCTTTTCCATCTTTGGGCCTCAGTCTGCTCATCTATGAAGTGGGGATGATGATAAGACTCATCTTGCAGGGATTTGGACAGGATTAATTGAATAATGCATGAAATATCAAAGTCATTGAAAATAATAATAAATGTTAGCAGAATGATAGTCATTCATGACTATTTCTGGACTCAGTTCAGACCTTTGAATAGAAAGGGTCCACAAAAGAGGAGATCCCATGAGCATTAGCTGCCATGAATTTACAGGTAAGAACCTGCAAAGAATGACTTATTAATAGCTATTAAAGTTCAAGGTAGTCGTGCCTGTAATCCTAGCATTCTGGGAGGCCGAGGCGGGCGGATCGCAGAAGGTCAGGAGTTGGAGACCAGCCTGAGCAAGAGCGAGACCCTGTCTCTACTAAAAAAAAAATAGAAAGAAATTATCTGGACAACTAAAAAAATACATATAGAAAAAATTAGCTGGGCATGGTGGCGCATGCCTGTAGTTCCACCAACAAAGTGAGACTCTGTCTAAAAAAAAAAAAAAAAAAAAAAAAAGTTCAAGGCAGGGAGTGGGTTGAAGGAGATAGGAGGAGTGGGCAGATTACAAATCGGAGAAAGCCCAGAGCAAGCTGCCCTCTGGGGGAAAGTCCTGTTTCTCTCTGGAACCTATTGCTGCGTTTCCGCCCTGGATCTCTGTCCAGGCGCTCAGGTGTGCTTTGAGAATTTCCTCGGGAGTTTGGTATTTTTCTCCCTCGGCCTCTCCCACTTCTGCCTTTGTGACCCTTTGCATGTTAACTGTGCAAGGCCTCTCCGAGTACCCTGTTCGGTATCGTGGGGGATATAAATGGTGCGAGGGCAGGCTGGTTCAGATGCCGTTGTCGCTGACTCAGAGGTTCGCTCCTCTGGCAGACGGGAGGCACCCTAGGATTTCAGTGGGCGTGGCTTGCCTCTCCCCTCTGTCAGCTCCTTCCTCCCTGTCTGCCGTTCGCATCCTTCCACCTGCCCGGCTCCAGGCCACACCTGATGCCCCAGCAGAAGCTGGCCCTTTCGCCGGCCTTCCATCCCAAGGAGGCTGCTGGGGTCCTGGCATCTTGGTACTTTTCCATTCTCTCTCTGTCCTTTGCCACGGTGCCAGCAGAAGGGATTCTGGGAAAGAAAAGATTGTCATTGTCACAAGAAAGGAGACAAGGTAAAGTATGACAAATCTCCCAAATGCGCTCCTCTCATTTGAGGCAAGGGTAGAAGGTGCATTTCTTTCCCCCAACCCCTCGGAACTGCGCGAAACAGTTGACAAAACATGCAACTGAACTTCCCATCCTCGGAAGATGACTTTAAAATAGGCCATTAGATAAAAGTAAGCTAAGAGCCAATTGAGTGCTAAATATACCCATTCTTATAAAATCTGCTATTTTTGAGTTAAATGTTGCGGAAATTACCGAATTTGCATTTAATTATTTTAATAGATCTTGTTTACAGATGACTAGGCAAAAATAAAAAAAAAAATATAGCCCCCAAACTAATTCACTTTGACTGCTCTGGTTGTAACTGTGCCTAAAATAGAAAAACTTACTCTGAATATTTTCTGAAAGTTCGAGGGAAAGCCAACTTTTATTCCATTTTGTCTCAGTACCACACGTACTGTTTCCTCTATAAATGAGACTTATACTTTTGAAATTAGAGATGAAATATATTTTTCCTGGTGAAGGACTTTTCTGGACCTGTCTCTTAATTGGCTTGTAGACTTCATTTTGGGTTTAGCAAGGAGTAAAATGTTATAAAAAAAGGAGTAAGAAGGAATAAAAGGAGTAAAAAATAGTCAACAAGAGCATGGCCTTTTCAGTCATGCATATCTGGGGTTGAATTCAAGCTTTGCTTCTTGCTAGGTGTGCATCCTTGGGCAAGTCACTTAGCCTCTCTGAGTCGTGGTTTGTTCTTCTAAAATAGAGATATTAACTGCATAAGAGCGTTATAAAAATTCACAATAGCATATGTAAGGCAGCTAGCATAGTGCCTGGCACATAGTAAGTTCTCAGTAAATACATATTCCTTTCCTTTTTCTCCTGTCCTTCCCTCTTTAGATGGGATCAGGCATTTTCTTACTCTTTGACAGAGAAAATTGGGTTCAGTGGTTTGTCAAATATTAATACTTCTCAGGTTCCAGGGGTAGCTGTGAGAGAGAAAGGCAGAATTTTCTGAGCCATCAATGTTTGTGGCCAGCTTGTATTTAGAACTTGTTTCTTAGAAGGGCAGTGGCAGGTATCTGCTCAAAATGCTTTTCCTTCCTGTCTCTGCTTTGGGGCCGACCAGGCCCATTAGCCTGCAATATACAGTTTGTCTTTATGCTATTAAGCTAAGCTGAGAATTTGGGGAAGTGGTCAGCTTGCTGTTTGATTTCTGTGTCGGTGGACCCCTTTCATTCTGTAGAGTCTGCACATCCTAATTAAATGGGGAAGTAAGTGGCAGTGGGCGAAAGAGGCGATTGCAGAGGCCATACTCTGGCTGCCTCACTGGGCCAAGGCAGGGAAACCAAGAAAGGAAATGTTGGGGGCTGCCAGCATCCTCCTCAGAACTGCTCTGGCCCACATGGACTCTGGGCACGATGTTCGCCGCATATCAAGATGTGGTTCAGATCATCCTTATTTCACTGAACCCTGGCCTTGGGTTTCCAAGTATGATAGGATTTCACATTCATTCAACAAACACTGTAAAATCATCCCCATAAAGGCAGGAGCTGGAGATGGTCTTTTCTCACCTGTGTACCCTTAGCATCTAATATACTGTCTGGCACCTTGTGAAAACTCAATAAATAGTGAAGTGGTTTATACTGCAAGACAATAAACTCCAGTGCAGCGGTTCTGAAACCTGAGCATGCATCAGAATCACTTGGACGGCTTGTTAAAGCACAGATTGTTGGCCAACGCCCCTCAGGTTTCTGGCTCATCATGTCTAGGGTGGGGGCCAAGAATTTATGTTCTTAACATGTTCCCAGGTGATGCTGGCACCATGGGTCCAGGGACCACGTTTTGAGAACCACTGCTCCAGTGTCAAGAGTGAAAGCTTTGTGGTCAGGAACACTTAGGTTTGAATCCCTGCTTCACTAGGTATTAGCTGGGTGACTTTGAGTAAGTCATTTACTCCTTTAAGCCTCGTTTCTATATCTGTGATGTGGAGATAATCATGCCTATGTCATAGGCTGGTTAAGAGCATTAAATGAGAGATTCCCTAAAGTTCTTAGTGTAGCCCAGTTCATGGTAGACACTCGATAAACAGAAGCTACTTTGATTATATACTGAGCACTTCCTCTGGTAAGGCCCTGAGCTATGGGAGGTAGAATGCAGAGACAAACAACTGCCCTCAGGAGGCTCACAGATTGGTGGAGAAGGCGAGTGGTTAAACCAATAATGATTTACCATGACCCCATGCGATCCATGTAGGCTCCAATGGGGCACAGAGGGAGGCACCTAAGCTAGCTGAGGCTGGGGGCTCCGGAAGGATCCTGGTGCAACACCAATGGCCAAGCTGAATCTTAGAGAAGCTGAAATGTAGAGAAGATGGGGAAGGTTGTTATAGGCAGAGAAAATGGATAGAGTTGAAACAAGCCATTTGGTCACCTTATAGATACCCAAAGGCCTACATTATAGTACACCACCTGATCATGCAGTCTTTGGGGGCTTTGACTTTGGTGGGAGGGTCAGTTCTATATAGAGTGCTACTTAACAGCACTGGGTGACTGGAGGTAGACAGGAAAGAGTTTTAGAAATGGGTTTAGTTGAATATCATGGTAGACAGCATCCTACGTCACCACTGTCTCTGGCCAGTGGTGAGAGCCTTGTGATCCTCGGAGTCCAAGCAAAGAAGCTGTTAGTGATAGTAGCACTATCTATAGCCCTCGTACTAATGGTAGTTGCGTTCAACATGCATTGAGTGCTTCCTATGTGTGAGCCACCATGTCCAGTGTTTTACATGCAGAATCTTTTCAACAACGTGTAAATTTGGTACCATTGTTACCAACCCATTTCACAGAAGAAACCGAGGCCCAGAGAGATGAAGTCACCCTGGTTTTGAACCAGGGTTGGTTGACTCCAGAGCACATGCTCTTAATGTTGATGCTGAAGAGGTCTACAAGCCTGAGCTCAAATCCTGACTGTGACACATAGGAGCTGTGTGACCTCTGGCAAGTAACCACCTCTCTGACTCTTGTTTTCCTCATCTGTACAAATGGTAAAAGTACACTCTCTGTTAGATCATCATAAGATTTAGACATCATATATATAAAGTGCTGAATGAATCCCTGGTGCATAATTGGCATTCATAAATGCCAGCTCTTATAATTAATGGCTACTATTCTGTTCTTTAATTCTAATTCAGGATTAGCTGTTCTGTGTTGCCATAAACCCATTAAAGTCCCAGCAACCCAAGGAGTCGCTGTTTCTCTCCGATTCGCTGGCCCTGTGTTTTTTCTTTTGCCTTCCGAATTTCTGATTCTCATTCTCTGCAAATGATTGGGGTGGGGGCAGAGGAGGTTCTCTTTGTAAAACATATGAGCTGCTTCCAGGCTATAGCGAGAAGGGAAAGAGGCCTGGAGAAAGTGACATCTGGAATTAACCCAAAGGTCTTGAGTGGTTTCTGGAGGGGCAGGATGGCTACAGATTCCTCTTTAAGGAACAACCGCAGGTTTCCGTCTGTCTGTGCATGTGGCTGCCGCTGCCCCCAGGGAGGGAACTGCAAAGAAGCTGGATGGTTCTGGAGTCAAACAGGCTCCCAGCTGTGATGAGTCTGTCTCAGTCCCTCCCCAGCTCTGCTATCTTGGACAACTTCCTCTGCCTCTCTGAGCCTCAGTTTCTTCCTCTGCAAAATGGGGTGGTTGCAAAGAGTAAATGAAGGAACAAGTAGTTATTACGGTTAAAAGAAAAGGTTGTACACATGTGAGACACTGACACTGAAAGCTGCTGAGCTTGTTCAGCAAACATTTATTGAGTCCTTAATGTCTGCAAGGTGCTATTCCAGGTGTGGGGTTGGCAGACTATGGCTCTCAGGCCAAATCCAGCTGCTACCTACTTTTGTAAGTGTTACTGGAACACGGCCACATCCATTCATTAGTGGATCATCTATGGCTGATTGGGCGCTACAGTGACAGAGCTGAGTAGTTGTGACAAACACTGTGTGGCCCACCAGGCTTACAATATTTACCACCTGGCCTTTTACAGAAAACGTTTGCTCATTGCAGGTCGAGATGATGGGGAATAGTGAACGAAACACACGCATGTCTCCGATGGGACGTTCTAGGAGTGGCAAGACGATAATAAACAAAGTAAATAAATTGCATACTATATAAGAAAGTAGAAAGCACGATGGAGAAAATTAAAAGAGGGCACAGGGCATGCTGGGGCGGGAGTAGGGCTGTGACTGTGAGTAGACTGACCAGGGCCGATTTCTCAGAGAAGGTGACATGTTAGCCTCGCCTTGAAGGAGATGAGGGGACAGGGAGAGAGGATATCTGGGAAAGAGAGTTCCAGGCAGAGAGAATGGCAAGTGCAAAGGCCCTGAGGCCTTGGTGTATCCTAAAGACAGTGAGAAGTCCGGGAGGCTGGAGCGGGATGGGTGGGAGTCGGGGTGGGGGGTGGGGAAGCAGGAGACTGAGAGGGCCCATCTCAGGCTGAGCCAGCAGACTCAGACCTTGTGGCCTTTCTGAAGACTTCCTTTTCTTCTGAGTGAGCTGAAAGTCACTGCTCGGTGTGGACCTAAGAATTAACATGATCAGACTTATATTTTATGAGTCCCACGCAGCCGCAGTGTTGTACATGGCCTCCAGGGGAGGCTGGGGCAAAATCCATGGGATTCCCAGAGAGGCTGGGAGTTTCCATGTTGACCTTCCAGGCTTTTGTCCCTGACCACTCCCCTTCACCCCTTAGGACAGCGTCAGCAGGGGCCAGGCTGGGTGGCCTGGGGACTGCGGCAAAGTGATGGCGACTAGTCAGCTCCAGCTGTTGTGTCTGTGTGTGAATGTCAGCTCAGTGTCTCCAGAGCTGCTTCCTCAAGAGAACTCAGAGATGTAGATTTTAATATAAAATCTCTGGCTCTTACATATCGGCTGATAATTCAACTTGTCTTTTCAAATACCGTGCAAAACAAAACATATCCGCAGTACCTTTTCAGCAAACATGCTCCCAGTTTACTCAGTACAAGGATTTGGGCTTTGTTTTGTTTTTTTGAGTGAGGCAATTGGGACCTGGCATTAGAACATTGTTGTTTCTAATAACGTGTCCAGGTAAATTGTGACACGAACCGGAACATGCACAGGAGGACTCTGGGATGCTCTGGGTACCACGTGTGCTGGTGCAACTCGATGCACCAGGACTCGGATCCGGTTCCAAAAGGACTTGCATCCCTCTTGGCTTCTTCTACCTTGCGGGTGTGACATGTTTGGCGGTGACGTCTCATTCATCCTCTGGGTCTGGCCATGTGCTCGTTGGGTGGGGAACATGCTGGATCCTTGAGTGCGGCCTTTCGACGGAATCCAAATTTTACAGAACAAATCCTTTTAATAACGGGATTTGTTTTGTGAAGTTTAGCTTCAGTCCAGGGGACGCACTTGGGCATCTAGACGGCCACACGTGGCCTCGAGGCTGCAGGTTCCCCTCCCCTGCCGGGCCTCCAGGAGTTTATACTCTAGGAGAAAGGGTAGCACAAACTGTCTTGAAGAACACAGAAATACTACTCTCTGCTTCTACGAGTTTGGCTGTTTCAGATTCCACACATAAATGGTATCATGCCCACTTGTGTTTCTGTGCCTGGCTGGCTCCACTTAGCATGATGTCCTCCGGGTGTGTCCCTGTTGGCAGAGAGGGAAGCAGGGAGATGTTGGCCAAGAGGTACTGAGTTTCAGTTTTGCAAGATGGATGAATTCTGGAGATCTAATCTGCAGTAGTGTGACTATAGGTAACAGTGCTATCCTCTAAGGCAGTAGACCTTTCTGTGTTCTCACCACAAAGAAACAAAAGGAAATGGTAAGGACGTCAGGTGATGGACATGTTATTAGCATTATTGTGATGATGATTTCACAATGTATATGTTTATCAAAACACCAAGTTGTGAACCTTAAATATATACAGTTTTTACTTGTCAATTATATCTCAACAAGGCTAGAATTAAAAAAAAAAAAAAAGAACTACCTGAAACAAAAACAAAAACCCAGCAAAGAAAACTGGCTAGCGCTGGGTTCACAACTGAAGCCCTAGGGCCAGTCTGGACCACAATCATGTTTCGTCTGGATTGATGGTCTTATGGAAAAAAACCAAAAAACTGTTTTGAACCAGTTGCTGGCTTTCGAAAATCAAAACATTTCACACTATTCCCACCCAGAAGTGGGATCGCTGGGTCATATGGTAGTTCTGTGTTCAATTTTTTGAGGGACCTCTGTACCGTTTTCCACAGTGGCTATGCTATTAAATAATTTACACTCCCTCCAACAGTGAGTGCGCAAGGGTTCCCTTTTCTCCTAGCCAGCACTTGATACCATTTGTCTTTCAGATAATAGCCATCCTAACAGGTGTGACGTGATAGATGCAATCATTATGTGTCCATCAAAACTAAATAAAGAAATACAAAGGAAAAAAAAAGGATTTCACACTCAATAATTCCAGATTTGAACTTCTCTGGAAACATCCGGAGATTCTGGCCACGCCAGGCCCAAATTCCTGCAGGGGTGACTGGGGATGCTGAGAATATCTGCCTCTTTCAGGGGGGCTGTGCTGTTGAGTCACCCCCAACACACACTCTCCACTTTACTCATTTGCATTCCCTACCTGCCCCCTTCCTCCCTGAGGCTTTTGGGTTTACATCTCTTGAAGTTTGGGGCTGCAGATCTGAGTGAAGGCCACCTGGGACTGTGTCCTGTCTGCAGGAACTTCTGTGTTTGTCCCCAGGATCCAGAGCCCCGTGTGTCTTCCCTGACTGATGATCAGTGATGATTCCCCTACTTACTGTTGTGTCTCCAAACACCAAGCACCGTGCTCCAGCTCAGCATCCGGGGCTGGGGGCAGAGCAGCCTTCAGCAGGGAGTCCAGCAGGCAAAGGGCTGCTGTTCTGGAGGAATCCTGCCCTGCCTGTGAGTCCCAGAGGTCGACTTTCTTCATCTCTGCCAGGTCCCTCTGTCCTCGCCTGGTGGCCCAGGTGGTCCCCATCCCTGAGGGTGGACTCTGGCCACCGCTGCTCCTCTGGAATGCTGAGGGGCAAGGGAGAGGACCCCTCTGGCCAATCTGATGTCCTAACGTAGCCTTCGTGGGCAACCTCATCAGACGGTAACATCAGGGTTGCAGCTGGGACTCTGGACACATTTCATCCGTGATGTCGCAATTGATTTCCCCCCTTTTGTCCTCCCTCCTGACCGCCCCCTTCTTGCCCCCATCCCTGTTTCTCTGCCGCTATGATGCTTCCGTGATTCCCCTTGATGTGTGGGGAGAATTCACGCCCTGTGACTTGTTTTGTTTCTGTTAATCCCTAATCAATATGTGGCATCCAAAGCAGTGGCTGTTCAGGGGAAAAATAATTATTATTCTGCCTGGGCCAAAAGTCATCTTAATTTAAGGATAAATGGCTCACTCAACTTCTGGACTTTTCATTCTTACGGAAGACAGGTTCCTGGGTTGGCAGAGGGAGGTGGCACTTCCTAATACTCTATACATACGGCAATGCCCTTATCCTTTAAAACAAAATCTTATGTTTTTGCTGAAGGCTTACAGGTGCCAGTCTCTTGGAATACATTCTCCCTAGCCCTCCCCACGGCCTGTGAGGTGCTTTGCTTGTTTATAACGTGAGAAACCGGGGTAAAGAGATAGCAAGGCTTATCCAAGGTCAGATCACTTATCAGTGGCAGCGCTGGGATTCAGACTCACGCGTTAGACTCCAAAGCTCACGCGTGCACTGAGGAAAATCCCTTCCGGACCTTCACGCTCCTGTCTTCCTCCCTGTCTGTCTCCTGGGACGGGCTGAAAGCCCCCCGCTCCCCAGCTCTTGTCCTGGCATGAGTTTGGTGATTTATCTTTCTCCAGCGAGCCTGATTTATGGAGTTTTAGTTATGCATAGAGGGAATGATTGTGTTTCTGAGGCGAATGATTGTGCGTTTGAGGTCACAGAGTGTCCTTAACGTCCCATGAGCAGGTGAGCAGAGGGAGCAGGGCCTGATGGGAAGAAGCCAGGGCCACGGGCATCTGCAGAGCCACGGGTCTCAGGAGAGTCGGCTCTGGACCCCGGCAGCCCAGCCTTCCTGTGTTTCCAAGGCTGTGGGACAGATGGCGTCACGGGGGCAGGAACTGCCCACGTTGTCGGACTCTCGTCCTCATGCACACGTGCAGGGCTTCTGCCCACCCAGTTTCCCTCTATGCTGAGAATTCTTGTGGCAGGTTTACTGTGTCCTTGCTTTGGGGCAACTGCGTTCATCTCACAGCATCTGCCTTGTTTTTTCTTCTATTTTGGCCTCATCGTCAATGTTTACAGCTTGAGATGCTTGAGGGTGCCGTATATCACCATGCCGTAGGCTCTGTCTCCTGATATTTATTGATATAAAGGTGCCAACACTAAAGATTTCCAGAGCGATGGAGACAGGTCATCTCTCCCCCTCCAAGCTCCAAAGCCATCCTGCTTGGGCTTCGTTACTAGAGTCTTAGGAAAATACGGCCTCGGTGTTTCCACCTGTCCCCTCTCTAAATTGTTCCGGGAGCCACACACCTGGTTCTTGCTCCAACCCATCTCCTTCTCCTGGGGCATCAGAGCCTCTCGCTTTCTTCTTTTTCCCCGACAAATGTCCTGATGCCGTTGTCCCGGGGGACTCAGCTTACCGGTTCTCCACATTCTCAGGCAATCTGAATTCCAGTTTGGCTTCAAGGTAGGATATAGTAGTATTTAATAGTATGGGCTTGAGTGGGAATGCGAAATGGTGCAGCAGCTTTGGAAAACAGTTTGGCAGTTTCTTAAAATGTTAAATATAAACTTACTGTACGACCCAGCAATTTCACTCCCAGGAATCTACCCAAGAGAAATGAAAACATATGTTCACACAAAGACATATTCATGAATATTCATACAAACATTATTTATAATAGCCCCAAAGTGATAAAAATACAAATGTCAATCAATTAGTGAATGGATTAATAAAATATTGTATATCCATATAGTGGAATACAATTTAGTGATAAAAAAGGAATGGAATACGAATACCTGCTGCAACATGGGTGGTCTTCACGAACAGTATGCTAGGTGAAAAGAGGTCAGATGCGGAGGCTGCATGTTGTATAATTCCGGTATGAATTGTCCAGAAAAGGCAACTCTATGGGGACAGAAAGCAGATTAGTGGTTGCTTGGGGCTGGGCACAGGAGTGAGGATAAACAGCAAATGAGCACAGGAACTTTTTGGAGTGTTGGAAATGTTGTAAAACTGGAAGGTGATAATGATTGAAATACTATAAATTTACTAAAAAAAAATCACAGAATTGTATACTTACAATGGGTGAATTTTATGGGATATAAATTATATATCAACACAAATTTTTTTTTCTTTCAATATGGGCTTTAGATTCAAACATACCTTAACTTGAATTCCCACTCCATTGCTTATTAGCTGCGCCATCATGGATTATTTAACTTGATCAAGCCTCAGTTTCCTTACCCATAAAATGGGCATAAATAGTACTTCATAGGGTTGTTGGAAAGATTAAAGTGGGTTAAAGCATGAGAGGTGTTTAACATCAAGGAAATACAATATAATAATAGTTAAAAATTATTTAAAAATTAACATTTCAATAGTATGTACTCAATAAAAGTTAATTTTTATTACTGTTGTCTTTCCTTGCTGCTAAGACATTCTTCGTATTACTAACATTTTGAAATGCACCGTAGGAGTGTACGGCTAGTAAGGTGATTGGGTTTGTTTTATCATGGAAAGCGTTTCTGAATATGCGGTGCCTCTGCGGATTGGAGGTGTCTAAGATTGGAGGAGACGCGGTGTTATTATCATTGCCTGCTGCATGCCGTCCCAAGTGGGTCCTGTCTGAACTACATTTCAGGACGTAACCACCCCTCCCCGCTGCTCACCACAACAGGTCTCCTGGTCTCCCCGGGCTCCCGGGCTCCTGGTTCCTATTAATACTTTTGCAAAGCTTCGCACAGAGCGGCTTGGAAGGAGAGAAGGTGGGCAGGATGTCCCCACGGGACTTCCCGAAGCCTCCCAATTAGACCGGTTGTGGGGAGACTCCGGAGGAGGGAGGTCTGGACCCGTGCCAGCAGGATGGCGGTGAGTCTGGGGAGAGAGAAAATAGAGCAGGGAAAGGGAGCTGAACTTTCTAAGCAGCCAGTTTCATTTTGGGCATGGCAATCACTTGTGCTGTCAGGAGGAATCACGCTCCTCTGCTGAGGGGAGCTGCCAGGGGCTGACAAGCTCCATCCCTACAGGTTGCCCGGCTCCTCTTGGGATGGTGAAAAACTTGGCTCTGCCCGGCTGGGGGGACAGGGCTTCGAGATTGGGGAACGTCGAGCATGTTGAAGTTGAGGGCACCATCTCAGATAATTTATTGGCATTCGAAGTCATCATCATTTGACGTCTGTCATAGACGCACTTCGCTCTTGAACCTCACCCAGCGTGGACGACTCCATTTTCCCTGGTCTCTCTGCTTCCCTATGTAGTGTGCTCCCTCCTGCCTCCCTTGCTTTGTCCCTGAAGCCCTACTTCCTTCTTCTTTTTACAGATGAGGAAATTGAGCCTGAGAGAGATCAAACAACTTGCTTAAGGGTCACATAGCTATTGAGCGGCAGAGCTGGAATTCGAACCCTGGTTTTAATGATTCAAGGGCCTGAGCTCTTGGCTATTTAAGCTCTATCACCTCCCAAATTTTGGTGTGAATTATAGCACATGTTATCACCTTATATCATAATTGTATGTGACACATCTGCCTCCCTTGTGCAAAGATTGCGTACTTTTCATCTCTGTATCTTCTGGGCCCTGCACAGAGCCTGATGTACAGTAGAGAGTTTGGTGCATGTTTAAGGTCCTGAGTCAGACCCTGCCTCCCCCACTTACTAACTCTGTGGCTTTGAGTGACTCAGTTAAAGCTTTCTGAGCCTCAGTTTCCTCATTAGAGGATAATAACGCCTACCCAGGGTGTTTATGAAGATTTGGTAAGGTGATGTGCATTTGGTGTTTGATGCATACTAGGTGTGGTAGACATTTTTGTTTTCTTTTGGGGCACCCAATCCTGTGTATTCTCAGCTGATGCAGTTCAGATAGGGTTTACCTTAATCTACAGCTCTAGGGAGAGCACCATGGCCATGACTCTAGCTGGCCTAGCCAATCAGAGGGCTGAATTAGCCTGGTCATAGGGATTGATTGGTTCAAAGGTGGACATGTGAGCCGGATGGGCCAATCCATGCCTTCTCTGGGACTTAGGCTAGAAATATCAGGAAGAGGCACATTCCATCCTTCTGAGATAATGGGCACTAAGGGCCATGTAAATAGCAAGATGTGTTGCTACCAGGCGCAAAAGAATCTTTCTGAGAGTGAAGTCAACTCAGAGGAAATGGAATCAAGAGGAGAGTGAAAGACAGGCTTTTGATCATACTGTTTGCATCTCATGCCTGGACTTCTCTAGCCACATAAACCAATAAACTTGTGTGTGGTCTCATGCATGCTCTCTCTCTCCCTTGAGTTAGTGAGGTTGGTTTTTGTCACTCGTGAGTGAAATTTCTGTTTAACATGGTAGGCATTTAAAAATGGTGAGGATTGTCTTTATTTACATCTTCACTGAGTGAGGCCATAAATGAAATGATATATACTTGTTAAAAGATCAGAGTTAAACTTGAGATTTAATAAAGATTAAATAATTAGGTAGGCAGTCAAGGTGAAGACGGTAACAGGGTCCAGAATTCACAGAGTGGAAGGCTTTTCAGGTCATTGAGACTGAGTAATTTTCTTGTGTGAGATCCACAGTGGGGATGGCAGGTAAACTGACCAGGTAGGCTGGGGCAGGTGGGTCATGAAGAGCCTTACCTGTCAGGAGAATGGGTCGGAAGATAGTAGTGGATGGTGAAACCAGTAGACCATTTGGACAACTGAAGATGAATGAGGACAGGGGCAGTGGGTATGAGGCACAAAGTTAATCTTAATCTTGAATCAGTAGAAACCAGATTGAGGGCAGGGATATAAGTTGGGGTCTAGTCTGACATAGCACAAGCCCTACACATAGTAAGTCTTGTAGTTGTAAGTTGGTTTGGTTTAATTATGTTTTTTGATGAACTGTGCTTGTCAGCTATGATTTTATAGTATCTGAAGTTTCATTAATTTCATTCATTCATTCAAGAAATATTTATAGAACACTTATCACATGCCAAGCACTGTACTAGGTACTTGGGATTCAGCTTGTAAAAAAGAGAGTGTCCTGGACATTTTAGAGTACAATTCCCATGGAGCAACAAGTATGTAATATGTTAGGTACGGATCAGAGCTGAGAGAAAAAGAAATTTGGTGGGGGAAGTCAGGGCATGGGTGTTATTAAGTAGGACGTTCAAAGAGAGCCTCTTTGATTAGGAAGTCTACCACTAGCTCAACACACATGGGACCACATGCTTATTAATTTATAGGAAAATGTTTATAATATAATGCTAGATGGAAAAAAATCAGCATAAGAATTAGAAAGCAGATTAGGAGGCAACAAGATTGCTTTTTACCACTGGGGAAATCTTGAATCTGATTTGATCTTTTTATTTCTGTCTTTGCTTTTTGTGATTAAGAAAAAAAGCAAGCTCACATCACAACGAATTATAATACAAGAGAGCGTTGTAAACCTCAGGTTGAGTACGGCTTCCCTGGGTACAGTCAACTTTTCAACGTTCCTCCTCAAGTGCAGGGCCCTGCGCTAAAACCTTCCAGAGTGTTCTGAGCAGCGTAGTGCAAAATGGGGCAAAAGAGGCTATCTTCTCCAGGCCTGTGACAGGAACATGGTGACTTGGGGAGGTCGTTTCAACCTGGCTCTCTTCACTCCAGAGTCATTTGACATTTGCAAGCATTTTGGGATTCTGAAAATCAAATCATTATCTTTTTTTTCTTTATTGGGGGTTGGGATGACCAAGTGTTGTGGGTATCAGGCATACGCACTCCGTTTCTGGTGTTTAGGGTCACTCCTGACTTGGCCTCATTCCTCATCTGCCCATTCCTCCCCACTCACCCTCTTCCGGAGTCTCCGATGCTCAGGGCTGGGCCGTCGGGCAGCGACCATGCAAGCGGTTTGACGCACACCTCATTCAATTGTTCAGAAAAGCTGAAAGTTACCCGGGCCTGCTGGGGGCACCTGCAGTCCCAGCTACTCAGGACGCGGAGGCGGGAGGATCGCGGGAGCCCAGGAGTTTGAGACCAGCCTGGGCAACACAGTGAGACTCTGTCTCAAAACACACACACACACAAAAAGTGAATGTATAATGACATTTTAAAACTCCAACTTGATGGAGATATAATTTATATAACATAAACTTTGGCCATTTTAAGTGTATAATTCAATGATTTTTAGTAAATTTACTGGCTTGTGCAACTGTCAGCACCGTCCAGTTTGGGAACATTTTCATCACCCCGATAAGATCCCAGTTCTTGTCTCTCATCCCTCGCATTAGGCAAACACGTATTTATTTCCTATCGCTGTAGATTTCTCTTTCCTGGACACTTCATAGAAATGGTCTTTTATGTCTGGCTTCTTTCACTTAGTATAACATTTTTGAGGCTCATCCATGTTGCGGCAGGTATCGATACTTCATATTTTTATTTTTGAATAATATCCCATTGTATGGATAGACCACTCCCTTCACCCGTTAGTGGACATTGGGGCTCTTTCCACTTCGGGGATGTTATGAATAATGCTGCTGTGAATATTCACATATGAGTCTTTGTGTGGATGCATGCTTTCATTTCTCTTGAGTAGAAGATACCTAGGAGTGGAATGGCTGGGTAATATACTAAGATTATATTCAAATTTTCAAGAAATTAGTGGCTTGGTTTTTAAGCTGCATTGACATGTTCCCCCAGCCACATCAAAAGGGCCACGTCTGAGTGTCCGCCACGGCCTGGGATGCTCTCCTCACGTGGCTGCAGCTGAGATTGCGAAGCGACAGTCAGGCCCTTCCACACCCAGCCGTTCGCTGGAGCAGATCCGCCCACAAGCCACTCCTCCAAGCACCCCCTTCCTGCCACAGCCGACCCCGAGGCAGGGGAAACACAAAGATGTCTGTGGCTGTCTGAACTTGGCTTTTCTGCAGATGGGACAGGTGCAGTGGCTGAAAAAGCAGCTGTGATATTTCCGTGCTAAAAAGGGCTTTTCATGCAAGAGACAAAAAGATGAATGTTGTGCTAGAGAGGTGAACTTCGGTAGCTGGTATGAAAAGAGTGTGATGTTTGCTCCTTGTTTTCCTGGGATAAATGAGTCGTGTTTGAGAAATGGTCCCTTTTCAGCCTCGGCTGCTGCTTGAAGCTATTTCGGCATCCAAAAGCTCAGAGAGGGGGCACCTGAAACGTTAGCAAGAATCAAAGGTTGCTCGAGACTCAGAAACAGTCTTCTGATGATGTAACAGGTCAATGGGGCCAACCAGCCAGCTGAAGAGCCGTAGGAAGGGTCTTAGGGTGACACGTGGCCTCATTCATCCCATGGGAAGCTGGAGAATTTGGTCTCAAGCAGATGGTACTGAATTGAATCTTTGTATGTCCAAGAGACAAGAGATCCATTTCAATTGAACAGATGCCAACATTCCTGGGCTCCTTGGTGGTAACTGATCCTCCTCTAATGGGCCCAAAGGTATTAAAAATATTTATTTATAAATAAATAAATATAAGGAATAAGCTCCCTAGATTTAATTGTAGCCCATAAGACATGCAAGAGATGCACCTCCCTTGCATGTTAACATCAGACTGGTTGAGTTCAAATCCTGATTGTAGAAGATCGAAGATCACTGAATAATTTATTTACCTTCTCTGTGCCCTGGTTTCTTCATCTGTAAAGTGGGACTGAAAGTAACACCTCCCTGTTTTGAGGATTGACTGAGATAATGTGTGTAAAACACTTAGCATAGTGATGGGCACATGGATGGAAAGGCCAGAATAAACATTAACCATCTCATCACTAGCATTTTAAAATTTATTTCCTATTACTAAGATAATTTTCTATTTCAAGCCTCTATTTTACCAGATGAGTAAAATTTGAATCTTGGTCTATTCCAGGTAACTCCAGGCAATTCAGTATGGCCTCTCCCCAAAAGGTCTTGACTCTGTAAATGTGCGTCAGGATTGTATCTGAAGGAGGATGGGAGACTGTGATTGTTCCAGGCTGGGTGAGCGGCCATCCAGTCTTCAGTTATTCTCTGTTCAGGCTGGTATCCGTGGAAGTCTATTTCCAGATAGACTTATATTATAGACTTATTTATATATTATATTATATTTCTATATATATTATAGAAATATTTCTCTATATATTATATTTCTTATTATATTATAGACTTATTTCTTATATCTACAGATGAAGTAACTGAGGCCCAGAGAGGTTAGGAAACATGTCTAAAGACACACAGCTAGGAAGTGGATCTGGGATTCAAAACCAGGTCTGTCTGGCTTCAGGATCCTTGCTATTTATGATTTGTCTTCTAAAAATGGCTCCGAAGCCTTTCCACCTTAAGTCCAGATGGTCACACCATTAAAAAACAGAGGGGTAAGGTTATTTTTTATTTTATTTTGTTTTTAAAGGGGCTGAACTATTGTTGCTCTATGATTGATCCGAGAAAGGCTTAAGGACTTGTATCAGATGCCAAATAAAACTTTACTTCCTGCTAAGTTTCGAAGCAACCAGGTCTTTTAGTTAGTAAGAGATATTCAATGCATATCTGTTGAATTGAAGGAAGGAAGGAGGAAAGACGGAGAAAAGGCAAAGGAGGAAGAAAGCAAGAAAAAAAGAAGGAAGATAGGAAGGGAAGATGAAAAGGAAAGAGGGAGGGAGGGAAGGAAGAAGGAAGGAAATAGTTTTGGTTTCCATTTGCTCGCCACAACTTTGGGGTATATTAGTTTATGGCTTTACGAGGGTTATGCCCTAGAATCTCCCAGGGAACATTTTGAAAATATAGGTTCTGGGACCCCACCCCACACCCGCTGAATCAGAATCCCTGGGGTCAGTCCTGGGCAAATGAACACTGGCTATTTTATTTTGTACCTCGCATTAAAAACCAGGAGTTTGTAATTTTTTTTAATAAAGAAAATTTAAGATCAGTTTTGGTTTAGCGAGCGATTGTTCTGGTTCGTGGGTCTGGGCTGGTTGTGGCTTCCTTCATCTCTTATTTGGGTGTTTCCCAGTGGTCGTGGTGGGAGGAGGCGCTCAGTGATGCCTTTCAGAGACTGTTAAAATTCACCCCTGGTTCGTACCTTCGGCTCACCTTTGCGAAGGCTAAAGAATGTGTGGGGTTGACATTCTCCCTTTAACTAAACCTCATGCCACTTAGAATTAGGGTCTTCTTTCGCCTTCATCCCACCTCGGCTTGCTGATAGTAGGGGAACAAATCTGAATACATCTTGCTGGTTTTTAGGACGAAATTGACCTAAACAAAAAGTGTTTTTATTGGTTGTGGTGAGGATGGCAGCCGTGGTTCCTTGCGGGACCAATAATAGAATGTCTGGTGTATGTTTGGTCAGAGGGCTCTAAGCCAGTTAGGGTTAGGGTTAGGGGGATCATGTGTGTCAGGTAGTGCCCTTCCTGACCAACTCTGGAGGTTGCTACCTGATCTAAATGTCCCCCCAGCAGGGGTAGGAGAGGATCATTTTGGTTTGGTATAGCATCTCTGAATTAATTGGCAGCCTTCCCCGCGCTAATTGGACAGAAATAGACATCGAAGCCCTGGGAAAATTGTCTTGCTTGAGAGGCTCATTATTGCATCCAATACAAAGGAATTTGGGCAGGGAGGTCAGAGTTAATGTGCTTACTATTCAGTTGCTGTAGGGATCCAGCCAAGGAATTGAGAATGCCCTGGAAATTATTGGACTCATTTGTTTGCATTCTCTGGCTGTGTTCTTGGAACCCATGGGAGAGGAAGGCTGAACACAACACAAACTAGAAAAAGGTTCAGGCCCATATCTTAGGGAGGAAAAGGGTTTTGCAGCCACAGTCAAAGGAATAATAGTCTGGTTCCCAGTCAACATAGGCCTCTGCCCTATACTACCTAGCAGGGATCACTGACTTACTCTCCCATTCATTCATTCATCAGAACACTTACCAAGGACGTGCTGTAATCCTGGAAATGTGCCTGGAAGAATCCTGGAGGTTACCTGTGTTGGTTAAGATATTCCTAGAAAATAAATGACTATTGTTCCAAGAGGACAGACACTTAACAATTGGCAAAGTCATAATATTGAAGTCTCCCACACTCCCAATTTTCTTTTTCTTAATTTATAATTTTTATTTTGAGGAACTTAAAAATAAATATAAAGAAGTAGGGAACAATCACAAGTTCCCATGACCAAGAATCGACAGTTGTTCACGTTTGGTCGTCTGTCCCCAAATGTTATTGTTTTAACATAAGAACAGATGTGGTACAGATAATGTTTGAATTTCCGCTTCCCTGGTACCATCCGTACCCACCTTCTCCAAACCAGGTAATTATAGTCATGAATTTCATGTGTTTTCTTCTGATGCTTAATTCCTAATCTCTTTTGACTTTTACTTACAGATTTATGTTTCAATTAATAATATATAGGACTATATGTGTTTTAATTTATGTGAATTTTATAGTATTTTATGCTTCATTTTGTATCTTTTTCTCAGTTAACATTATGCTTTGGGGCTTATAAATGTTGATATGTTGCTAAGTATCACATGCAGCCCCCTCCGTTTATCCTTCCCTTCCTCCCTGTCTCTAGCTAGCTAGCTACTTGTTATCTATGTCTTCTCCTTCTTCTTCTTCTTCTTCATCATCATCACATCTATATCTACCTACTTTTCATCTTTCTGGCTGCCCGTCTATTTTAGATCTGTCCTATTTCACTTACTCATTCACTTTCTTTGCCTGGCTTCCGTAACAGGGATGATACTTAAAATATTTAACAATGCACATGGCCCAGGCACCACATAATAAGCATGTGCGATGGCCTCATCAGACTAATCCTGGCCATAAGTAACTGGTAAACCCACCCTACTGGTTCCTAGCAGCTGACCAATAGCCTTACTTCAGGCTTTTCCGTTTGCAGACCCTACGCTAGCAATTCCTTCCAATGCCGACATTACGAACAAACCCTCTGATTTCTTCTTCAGGAATACCTCCCCCTCCACCTACCTGCAGTCCTCCCTCATCTGTGCCTATGGAAATTTAAGCAGCCTTTTGGGCCAAGTTCAAATACCACTTCCTGCATGGACAACTCTGGGATCTCCAAGGCATGTTTGTATTTTAATTCTCCACCTTGCCTTCTAATTGGAGTTTTATCTGTAGTATAGGTGGAATCTTTCAGTAGACTGTATGTTCCTTGAAGCCAGGACTGCACCTTACTTACTAATCTCTCTGACTTTATTTTCTATTCATCCGTCACTCAAATGTGCACATAGGCTAATGCCTGAGGACCTCCACAAACCCTTGTCAGGTTGGCAAGGAGTTAACGGTGAAGTCTACCTGGCGTGGGGACACTGGGGATGTGTAAGTGGGACGACATGGAGATGTCAGATTCTAGGGCTCTCATTCACAGACACTTTCCAAGGTGCTTCTGTCTTTAACGGTGCTTGGCTCTGAGAAAAAGCTTGTCAGAGCACCATGGTTTATGGGATGGCAGCGTGACATTGCTGAAGGTCTCTGGAAGGAGCCGAATGTCGGATGTGAAAGTGCTTTGAGAAGGTGGAGCAGAGGTGTGGATTGAGAGCCAGGGTGTGTGGAACAGCGGGCAGAACACCAGCTTTGGATCTGGTTGCTAACTTTGTGAGCCTGTGTCTAGAAACCAGTGTAGAAAAGTGTGCAGCTCGAACCCCATCATTTCTGGCACATAGTAGATGCTCAGAAAATATTTACTGAGTGTGTGAATGGAGCCACATAGTCCTGTGTTCAAATCCCTTATCTGAACTGAGTTTCAGCTTCCCTATCTGAAACTGTGTATGTCTAGTGGCTAACTCCATTACCGTCACAGAGTGGCTGTGCAGTAGATGTATTACACTTATTAATATAGGTTTAGGGACCTTGGGTGTGTTAGGGCCAAACACCCAGGAGGCAGACATATGCATTTGTTACAGTACTATTTTAGTTGTGCGATACTGGGAAGGTTATTTGTTTTTCAGCTCTCTCAGCTCTGGTCACTGCATCTGTGTGGTTTCTGCATTCATACCACAGATGTGTTTTGGACACCTCCTGTGAGATGAAACAGTGGGCTCAGTAGACCCTCAAGAAAGTCCCTAACCCTGGAACCTGTGGATGTGACTTTATTTGGACAAAAAGATCTTGCAGGCGTAATCCAGCCAAGGATCTCTAGGCGAGGAGTTGGTTCTGGGTTATCTGTGTGAGCCCTAAGTCCTGCAAGTGTCCTTGTAGGAGACACACAGAGGAGAGAGACGAAGACAAGAGGGGGAGGCAAGGTGACCACGAAGCAGATGTCTGGGAGCCACCAGAAGCTGGAAGAGACAAGGAATAGATTCTCCCCTAGAGCCCTTGGAGGGAGCACGGCCCTAGTTCTGTCATTTTAAGCCATCCCAGTTTGTCGTTGTAATGTGCTACAGCAGCCCCAGAAACTAAAACAGTCAGTTTCTACATTCTGGTTATTTGGGAAGCTTTTGCACATTGTAGGTACTTACTGAAATGCCCCTAAGAAGCTCACAGTCTAGGGCTGGGAGATGACACTTCAGCCAACAGTTATACAACGTAGCAGGTTAGGGTTGTGATAGCGGTAAGCTGGTGGGGGAGGGGACATTCCCAGGAATACTTTCTGGAGCTTATCTAGGCTGAGCCCCAAAGATCAGGGGGCAGTTAGTCAGACAAAGAAGGAAGGGCATTTCACACGCACAGAGGCATGAGACAGCAAGAACAGGCAATAATTCTTATCTTCCTAACTCTTGGGAAGGTCAGGGAGCCACCCTAGAGCAGTGCTTCTCAGCAGGTCAGGTGCACGTGTATTGCCTGGAAGATCTTGTCAAAATGAAGAAAGTCATGTTTGGATCGAGTGAATCTGGAGTGGGTCTGAGGATCCTGAATTTCTTACAAGGTCTGCCCACCACACTTTGAGGAGCAAGGCCTTAGGACACTAAAGTCTAGGGCACTTCTGCCCATTCCTTATCTCGTCTGAGCCTCCCCTGGGGAAAACCGGGTCCTTGATGTGCAGCTGTGAAACCGGATGCTGGCAGAGGAGGGAGGTGAGTTGCTCAAGGTCACACAGGGGCAAATGGTGCCATTGATTTTAGAACCCAGATTTTCTTGCCTTGAAGACACTGTTCTTTTTAATAGCTCATCATACAATTTCATTATGACATACAAATAAGCGTTAGATTTTGATTTTTGATCCAGTCTCAGACTCTTTTTCTTTTAATAGATTATGTCACATTTCCCTTTGTTCATGTAATGTACATATTTATTATTAATTAGTAATAATGATCATTTATATTACACATGATTATTAAATAACCATCAAATATTTATCAACAATCATTAATTATTAATAAAGAATCAAATAATTAATAAGTTAATTGCAATTAAGCTCTCTCTTTTCGTAGCTTCCCAAAAGGTGTGGGTAACAATCTCTCTGTGTGCTACTTCCTTCAGGGGAAGTGACTTAGTGGGGTCTAGGGGTGAACTGGGCTGTACCCAAAACAGCTTTCCCCTGACCAGAGCCCTGGAGGACTGTCATGTGGGTCTCATGTTTAGCTCAAGAAAAACATGTTCCTGAGTTCTTGGCTAACTGGTTATATCAGATGAATACTGAATATCGAAAGGGAGCTAATATCTTGTTGAGGATTGCATGAGATTTAAGATACTGTATAAGTTCACCTTCAACAGTAGCAATAGCTAAGATGTACATTTTTTGGAAAAGGGATGGTAGATGACCTCAGAAAGAGGGGACGAGACTCCAGAATGGATGGGAACATGACAGAGAGACATGGAGGGATGCGGACAGTGTGTGATCTTAGAGGCAAGTGGGAAGGCAGTGACTACAGCTGGCATAGCCTTAGACGTGGTAAGACTAGTGCTGGCCACGAGAGGGGATGGATAGGTGTGGGCATGCTTGCAAGTGGCACCAAGAGTAGGTTATAAGGAGAGGTGCAGATATGCAATTCGATATATAAATATTTCTTTATATTGTTTGAATACAAAGTTACTCATTCAGGTACACTCATGGGACCATCTGTAATAATGCAGCAAAAGCTGATAAATTCCATTTCAGAGCGTTGGAGCCCTTTGGCATATTTGCAAGGACTTGTTACCCGGGGATTTGTTAAAAGGGGATTGCACATCAAATGTGTGTTCCTTCCCCATGACTTGGGAGGAAGTCAGTGGCCCCTGTGCTCCACCAGGCTGCATGGAGTCACCATGTTCACAGTGCCCCAAAGGCGCCCTGTGGTTGTATGTAGGGCAGAGAACGCCGGGGACTGGGAGAACATATTTTTTCACATAAATATTTATGTCAAACCAGCTCCGCTAAGAAGGTGGCAAAACAAGGCGTGAAAACACAATGAGACAGAGCAGCCTGACTTTTTGCAAATATTTATGAGAGAGGAAAATGCTGAGAGAGAGAGAAATAGCCCTGGAAGGTTGGCAGGAAGGAGAAAGAAACACCCAGGACTCCCCGAGCTGCAGGAAGGCTGTCTTCTTAGAGGAAGAATGTGCAGAGGGCAGGTCTGATCAAATAATGATCTTAGAGGGAGGGAAGAGGATTGAAACATGTTATTTCTGTTTTAAATGCCTATATGACAGTCAGGTTGCTGAGCACATAGGATTCTTTGGTAGGCATTAATAGCCCATTTTATAGTTGATGAAAGGGATTAAGGGATGTTTTTCAAGTTACTCAGCTACCAAGGGAGAGAGCTGGGATTCTATTCACATCGGCTTGTCTCCAGCCAGGGACTCTTCCCACTGCTATGCTATAGTTGTCTAGCCCTGTTCAGGGCTGGGCAGGAGTGTGATGGGCAGTTTAAATAATCTGTCTCTGTATTCTGTGCATTTCCTATGATAATTGTATAACTGTTAAAAATATTAATACAAAACTCTAATAGTAAAATATACAAAGAATTATATTTAATACACCTTTTTTCATGCAAGCAATGTCTACAAGCATCTATACCAAACTGTATCAATGTTAATCTTGCCAGGGTTGGGGGAGGGAAGGGAATAGGCAATCTTTTGGTTTTTTTTTTTATTTCAGCATATTACAGGGGTACCAATGTTTAGGTTGCATATATTGCCTTTGCCTCACTTGAGTCAGAGCTACACACATGTCCATCCCCTAGTGCACACTGCACCCAGTAGGTGTGAATATACCCATCCCCTCCACCCCCACCCCCCGGCCCGACACCAGCAGAATGTTACTACGATAAGTGCACAAAAGTGTTGATCAATTAGTGCCAATTTGATGGTGAGTACATGTGGCGCTTGTTTGTCCAGTCTTGTGATACTTCACTTCAGAGAATGGGCTCCAGCTCCAACCAGGATAATACAAGAGGTGTTAGTTCACCATTGTTTTTTGTGGCTGAGTAGTACTCCATGGTATACATATACTACATTTTATTAATTCACTCATGTATCATTGGCACTTGGGTTGTTTCTACATCTTTGCAGTTGTGAGTTGTGCTGCTATAAACATTTGAGTGCAGATGTCTTTTTTATAGTGTGTCTTTTTTTCTTCAGGGTGGATGCCCAGTAGTAGGATTGCTGGATTAAACTGTAGTTCTACTTTTAGTGCTTTGAGGTATCTCTATATTACTTTCCATAGAGGTTGTACTAGTTTGCAGTCCCACCAGCAAAAAGAACAAATTGGAAGGCATCAATCTACCAGACTTCAAGCTATACTGCAAGGCTATAGTAACCAAAACAGCATGGTACTGGCACAAGAACAGAGACAGAGACCAACGGAAAAGGACTGAGAATGCTTCTATAAAACCATCCTCATATACCCATCTGATCTTTGACAAAGCAGACAAAAACATACACTAGGGAATGGGCATTTTGTCCATTTCTGTTCAAAATTTTCTAGCATGAACAATTACTGCTTTTATAATAGATCACTATATTAAATACACATGTACAAAGAACAGGTCTATCTTGTAGGCATATTTAGCATTGTTTTCTCTTGGCCTCGGTTTCCTTTTTGGTAAAACGATGATAATGACAGTCCTGTTTCATGGATTATCTGAGGATTGCGTAAGATAATCCACATAAAATACTTACCACAGTGCCCAGCACATTGGAAGCCCTCAATGCATGTCAGATGTTATTGTCATTTTTTTAGCAGATGGCTCACTACAAGAGTTCACTGGGTGGTAGTCAGTAGATCTAGCACATGCTTTGTCCATAGTAGAGGCTCAATGCTTTTGTTGTTGTTGAAAAAATAAATACAATGAAACTGACATTGGCATCGAGAGCAGGAAATTCAGTCTCTGCGCGTCCAACTGTGAGTGGCTATCAGCCATTGCAGAAATTTTTTGTTGTGGTTTAGCCAAGGCTCACCTAAAAAGTCCTCTTTGGATATCCCTTTAGGAGATGATCATTTCTTGCCAAGCTGCCAACAATTGCTCCTGCCTTTGGCGAGCAGTTGTTCTCAGGGTCACATAAGAATTGTCTTTGCTAAATGCTCGAGACAATGAAACAGAAAAGTCCCTGTGACACAGGAAACCAGGAAGCCATGGTAGTGGAGAAGGAAAGAGATGCTTGTAGGATGTTTGGACATTTTTGTAAGAAAAAATTGCAAGAGAAATATGTACCATGTCATCTGGGTTTGCAGGTTTGTTGCATAGAGTTATTCAGCCCCAGTTTTCCTTAAGGAGCAGATAAGACGAGCATTATTTACTGTTGGCTGTTGTGGAAAAAGGAAAGAAAGATGTTGACGTTAATGAACTATTCATTGTGCCAGGCATTGCGTTTGATGCACGATGTATGTTTCCTTTCTTAATCTTCAAACCATATTATTTATTAGATTTGAAGATTTAAAGATATTAAAATATTATTATAATGTCTGTTTTATAGATAGAGAAGCCAACTTGCCTGAGGTCATATAAGGCAAATAAACATGATAGAACTAAGGTTTGAGAACTAGGGTATCCGTCAGGATCCAAATCTTTGGGAGGTTTAGAAAAAATAAAAGAGACAAGGTAGTAAATGAATACATTAGAATATGGTCCGTTTGATTTTCTACTGTCTTGGGAAATAGGGCAGCCAGGAGGAGACTTTTTTATTCAAAAAAGATAAATTCATTCATTTATCCAGGAGCTGTGATTGGCTTGGGCCATGGATGGCAAAAAGATTAAATCTTGAGTGCCTAATCTGATCCATTGGGAGTGGTTGCTCAGTGGGAAATTGATTAATGGTGCCTGTTAAGGATAGGGGATGGAGATTAGTGGTCCGATTGCTGTAGCTTTGATACCTACTCATGACGCAGAGAAGTGGCTGTTCCAAGTAATGCAGAACAAAGTGGTGTATTGAATAGCACAGATAAGGGGCGGGGTGGATCATGTCCTTGTAAGAACAAAGGTACAAGGCTGATGGTGAGAGCAGCTGGCAGATACACAAAGGACCATGAGGATGGGCAAAGGCTCCAATTGGGGTTATAACAGGAGATAGTGACCTTCTAAGTCTTCAATCCCTCCAAGGGAAGCAGCCCAGACTGGGAGATGCTAGAAAGAATCCAGGAACCAAGCCCTTCTTGTAGCAAAGTGGTTGTTAGCACTGGGACCACGGGAGCTAGACAGGACCACATTTCAACTCCTGGATCCATCACACATGAGCTGCAGGAATTTGGGTACTGACTTCTATATTCTCACCCACAAAATGTGATTACAGCTCCTAACTCTTGGTGTTATTCTGAAGATGAAAGGAGACAACATTATTACAGTGAGTATACAACCGATGCTCAGTGTATGGTTTTTCTCTTTTCTGTCCCCCCGCCATTGTACCCTGCAGCTGGGAGCTCCCCTTGTGGGGAAAGGCCTAACTGGGGAGCACCAAGTCCCGACTCAGTCTTAGCCCAGCTCTGGGTATGCAGGTGTCTCTGAGGCTCCTTGCCCGTGGCTAAACTTCAGGGCCCTGTTCCTATTAGCGGAAACTGTGTTCCTAATTCCCCTCCCACTGCGCAGTCAATTTACCTCTTAATGCCTAGCAGAGGCAGCTGCCGAAAGATTGACAACATTGTTCACACTGTTTAAAGGTTCCACTGTGTGTTGAAAATTGTCTAACTAGGGGGATAATGAACAATCACCAAATGGGAGCTTTCTCAAGCTGAGAGGGAAGAAAGGCTTTGGAGAGAGGTTGCCACCTGACCAAAGTTATTAGCCAGGCTGGGGAGCGGGAGAGAGGTGGTGTCAGTTCCCCAAGCCAAGAAAGATTGGATCTGTGGGAGCATGAAGCAGTTGGGGCCTTTCACTGTTAGCAGTTTACCTGGTTACTTTCCAGGGAATGCTGGGGGAAGGCAGGGACAGGCACACCTTGGACTCTGTTAGCCCCGGACGGGTTCCTGAAGCTGTGAGACCACTGGCATCTACCATAGCCTGCATTGACCTGGCGTGTGAATTCACCATTGATTTCCCGATGGTAACTTCCCCAGTGGGATAGGTTGGAAGGATTGTGTCTCAAATCCTGACTCTGTTTCATTAGTGATGTGTCTTTGGGCAGGTGGCTTCACCTCTCCTAGCCTCTGCTCCTTTTCTGGTAAAAGAGGGGTGATAATACTTTTCTCACAGAACCATTGTGATGACTTACATGATATTTAAAAACCATTAAGTATCACTTACCATGTCCTTATTTTATGGTGGATGTGTCTTCCATTTGATCAATAATCTTGCAATGTAGGTAGTATTAGCCACTCTTGTAAAAATAAAACACAGAGCCTCACAGAGAGGAGGTTTCTCATTCAAAACTTCACAGTGAGGAACCAAAATCTGTTTGGCTCCAAACCTGATGCTTTATTCCCTCTACACAAGACTACCTTGACATAAGACTCTTGCTGATGACAAAGCCCAGTTTGGTGCAAGAACATAGTGAGTGTTCAAGAAATATTTGTTTATTGTCCATTGATCGGTACACACAAATACTGAGCCCTGATTGGTTCTGAGGCTGATATTGGACATTAGCTGGTTGACATCTAACATTACCTGGCTACTGACCATTACCTGGGACAGAGCACAGACAGAGAGCACACTGCCTTCTTTTTTTCTTAACAAGGGTTACAACTATCTCAGAAATGGCCATCAGTATTTGAAGCTGGAAGGAGGTGGGAAGGGGTCCAACTCCATGACTTGTCCTAGACAGTGGCAAGCCCTCAGATGTCTCGCTGCACCAGTGGAAACTCAACGATCCATAGGGCCGACAAAGCCTTGGTAGCCCCACGTGTGTGCATGGTGACATCGTCAGCTCAGCAGTCTGGGGAGTGATGCAGAGGCTGCCTTGCAGAGGACGCCATCCCTGGGGTCCTCCCCATCTCGCATTCCTCTTAGTTCCGCCCATCAGAATGCTAACCTCTTCCAGGATTCTTGGGCTTTGGAAAAAAAGAAGAAAAGAAAAAAAAGAATGCTAACCTCACTGCTGTGGTTGTCTGTTTTGCTCTTGGCCCCCTTCCCTAACTGGGTGTGAGATCCTTGAAGACAGAGACCATGTTTCATTGATCTGCACATTCCCATTATGTTGCGTAAGGGCCAGGCAAAGCATAGGTGGTTCATCAAAGCAGAGAGAGGGAGAGCAAGAGCCAGAGAGACTGAGAAAGCAGGAGAGATGGAAACAAGGAAAGGAGGGAAGAAAAGAGAGAAAACAAGAAAGAGATAGGGAAGAAAGAAAGAAAAGTAAAGAGAAAAAGAAGAAGAAAGGGAAGGAGCAAAGAGGGAGAGGAAGAGTGGGGAGGGAAGAGCAAACTCCACCGGCCATTTCCCGAAGGATTTCTCTTTGGCTTGTCTCCAAAAGATGAGCTCTTAAGCTGTAAACATGGCCTGTTTCCTAGGACACGAGGCTGCAGGGTGAGCTTAGGGATTTTTGCTCTAGAAGACCCAATTCTCTCTAAGCCTCAGTCCCCTTGTCTGTGAAATGGGCTTAACCATGTCTATCTCACAGTGTTCTTGTGGAACTTAAACCATATAATCACCATAAAAGAGCCGCTGAAGCATGGGAGACTGGAGCTGAGACATGGCACTTTGCAGAGATGCTCAGAAGGACAGGAAAGAATCTTTGGGAGAGCCCAGCCTCTAATGGGTGACCTGTTGGTCTTTTCTGTTCTAAGCACTGCAATTGTTAAATTCTTTTATTAGACACTTTTCTCTGGCTTAATAGGCCCATGTCTGTGAACGGGACCTTTCCTGGGGTACATACAAACTGTGCTATTTTGAATTCTGCATCATTAAGATAATTAGATGCCCAGACGGAGTTTAAGTACTATTAAGGGTTTGGTGCACAATGGCTGGCCCTGGTGCCAGAGTCACTTGGGGACGCTGTCTCTGCTTACTGCTGATTTTCTGAGCCCAGAACCCGGAACAAAATGGCTCTCCTGGGCAAAGGCAGGGATGGGAAGGGAATGGAAGTGGCATATTTTTGAGTTCCAGGTGTTCTTCAGGGAATTCTACATGCATTGTCTAATTTAATTTTATTGTCCTAATAAACTTACCGGGTGTGTGTTGTTGCTACCAATTTACAGATGAAGAAACACAGTGGTGGAGGGGTAAAGATACTTGCTTCAGGTCTAACAGCTAAGGAGCTCCACTGGCAAGGTGGCCTTGAGCACTTTTCCTTACCCCTGTAACCCTAAATTTTGTGACTTGTGAAATGAAGATAATAATAATGCCGTCATGTAGGGCTGTTAAGAGAATTGCTGTGAATGAGATAGGGTGTGCCACACTCTTACTGTAGTGATGGACAGATAGGAAGAACTTGGTCAGTGCTAGTTATAACCACATTCTTATTCATTCCCATGTTATTTGGGCCCAAAGCTTAAGCTTGGTTCTATGACTTGTTGAGCCCAGCTTACACCCCGCTGGGAGATGGACATGGGTCCCACAGGGACATGGGGTCTGAAAGTCTCTTGTTCTGTTTGGGGTGTGAGTGAACACTTCTGGTTCTCATCATGCTGTGGGGGTTCAGCTGTGCCATGTCTATGTGCCTGTGTCCATACCCATGATGCTGTAAGAACTTGGTGTTCCCATATCTGTCTACACATTCTGTGGCTGTGAATGCACAAACCCACCTCATGTTGATGGTAAAAATTAACATCTGAACAGAATTTTGCTGTTTATAGAAGTGCAGTTTTGTGTATTTTATTTGCTTTTATCTCATCTTTCCAATGACTCTAGGTCATTGAGTGCCATTCCTATTGCCCTCAACTTGCTAATATTTTTCTCTGCAGATATTATCGGAGCAGCATCTTTATATCAGGCACTGTCCTAGACACAGAAGTGAATAAGAAGACAGAGTTCTTGTCTCCTTGACTCTTCCATTCTAGTGGCAGTAAATGTATCAAGGAAAAATAAGATAATTTTATGTATTAATTAGGACTATGAAAAAGAAAAACAACCCCCAAGCTCTCAGCGCATTCATATAATTCATGTTTATTTCTTATTCACATCACAGAGAGCTCTGCTCCATGCAGTCATTCAGGGACCCGGGCCCTTCCATCTTCTGACTCTCTTAGGACCTTGGAATCCTCCTCTGGGTTCTCTGCATCTGACCAGCAGACAAGAAGAGAGCTCTGTTGTGGGTTTGCATTTTCATGGCTTCCTTTGGAGGGACTCAGAGGAGCTGATCTCTACAAGGAAAAAACCGTATCCCTGGTGGATATATAGTTTCTTCTCTGGTCCCATAATGTTCAGTAGGGGAAATCTGACGTCTAGACCTGCCTTTTGCCTTTTTCGCATACTCCTTTCTCCCCCTTTGCCATCTCTTACCCCGTGTCCTAACAAGACTCATGTCTGGGCAGTGCTCTGTGTTCGTGCCTCCTTCCCTTCTCTCTTTCTGGAGTGACGCTCGGCCACTATTGTGAATCTCCTGCCGCCCCTCAGAGGCGTCTCACAGCTGGGAACCCAGCTAGTTTCTTGTGCCTTTGAAACATTCTTAGCCATTATTAGCAGTCATTGTAATGCTACCACTTAATGTGAATGGCCCTCACAGTTTTCAAAGGACTTTCATGTATTGAAATTTCTTGCTCAAGATCTGTCTACTTCACTAGACCCTAAGAGCCAGGATGGCAGGGACCACAGGCTCTCTGAGCACAGCTGTACGTCTGGCTTACGTATTGTCACGGTGTCCGGCACACAGTGGGACATCGATATGATGTAGCCAATGAAACTGAATCAATCCCTGAGTATGTCTTATTCAATCCTCCCAGCAACCTTAGGAGTTAAGTATAATTCTCCCTTCTGGGTTTCATATTATCCTCAAGTAAGAAAACTGAAACTCAAGGAATTTAACAACTCTCCCCAAATCATAACAGTAATAATTGGTTGGGCTTGGATTCAAACTCAGGTGTGCTTGATTCCAAATCCTACGCTCTTTTCTTTTTTAACTATATCACCTTGCATCTTTATTATTTACTATTAATACCACACACATTTATTTCTTAATACTTTTCCAAAGTACTTTCATGTGTCAATTTATCAGAGCATCATAGTATTTCAGTGTAGTAGGCAGCACATGTATCGGTTTTTATTTTCACAGATTAAAAAAAAATCACACACAATGAAATACCTCTACCCTAGAGTTCAGTAAACTTGCTCTGTATGGGGCAAGATGGTAAATATTTCAGGCTTTATGGACCACGCCATCTCTGTTGCAATTACTCAACTCTGCCAAGGTAGCACAAAAGTGACCATGGGTGATATGTAAAAAATGGGTGTGGCCATGTTCCAATAAAACTTTATTTACAAAAGCCAGTAACAACTAGATTTGGCCTGTGAGCCACAGTTTGTCAGCTGCTGCTCTACACCACCACCAGAAGAGCAAAAACAGAAAATACCATAAAAGAAAAATCAGGCTTGAGAGTTTAAGAACTTTCCCAAAGTCTCACAACATGTTTGTGGCAGAGTTGTGTCCCTAATCCATCTATCACGCCTCCTAACATAATGTTCTTTCCACGACACCAGCCTCCCTCATTAGCCACTATGGCAGAAATAGAACTGATCTCAGACTCGTGGATTTGCCAATTGTTCCCCCCAACTATGAACATTAGTCATTGTTCAGTGTTCAGTCCCGAGAGCTTCCTTCCACAAAAACCTGCAGAATTGTGAACTCCTTACTTGGTTGAGTTCTAGTCTGAGCAACGAGCACAGGATGCTGTGTCTCTTTCTTAAAGAAACGAATCTGGAAGCCAGGACAAAAATCTGCCTGATTTCCAATATACCAGAGTGGTTAAGAATACAGATTTGGAAGCAGACAGTCGAGGTGTGAACAGCAGCTCTGATACTTATTAGCTGATGACTTTGGGTGTTATGGTTGCCTCATTAGTAAAATGGAGATGGTACTAGTATTCTCAAAGGGCTGTTGGATGAACATTAAAACAGTTAAAGTGTAAAGCACTTAGAAGAGCGACTGGACCTAATAGGGGTTACTGCTGTTGCTGCCATTATTGCTATTATTATTTTTGCCTGCATGGGATTGGTGATTTCATATATTTACTGCTTCTAACCTCCAGTACCTCTGATGCAGAGGTTCCTTGCTCTGGGCACTGCCAAAACTTTGGGCTGGATAATTCTCTGTTGTGGGGGGCTGTCCTGTATACCATAGGATGTTTAGTAGCATCCCTGGCCTCTACCCACTAGATTCAGTAGCCTCCCTCTTCCCCAGCTGTGACAACCAAAATGTGTGCTAACATTGTTAAATGTCCCCTGAGTCCCAGAGGCAAAATTGCCCCCACCAAGAACCAGTGGTCTAAAGCCACTGTTTCTTCTCAGTGTCTGTTTGGCTAGTTCTGATGGCTGGTGGCTTCCTCATGAAGAGAAAAATTAACAAGTGGTAAGGAAAGGTATTGAAAACAATTATCTCATAATTGAGACCCTCTCACTGGTATGATTAACTGAGGTTCTTTAGAGAAAAATTCAGGGAGAAAGTGGACAGTTTGCTGAAAGCATTTCTGTTAAATCCAAACTATTTAAGATGTCCCCTGGCCTAGATCTTCCCATGACTGGGGAGGACATTCTGTGAGACTTTGTCAGTCACTTGGGGAAGGTGTGTTAGGAGGCAGTCACCCAGGTTAGACCATGGCAGACAGAGGCAAAGCAATCACATATTCAGTCAACAAACCAGACTACGTTCATAGCTACCAAAACAAAGAGGCATGAGATATTGTCTCTACCTTCCAGGAACTCACAATCTAGTCCAAGGATGCAGAGGAATAGACCAGTGAGTGAGCAGTCTTCCAGGCTGGGACTACAGAACTGGGTGGCATCTTAGACATCTTCTTTATTTTTCTAGACCTTGGGTTTTACCAAGTATAAGGAGATTCTGCACTGATGTGGAGGAGAGTGTGGAAATGCGAAAATTCCCTTCCTCTACCTTGATAAAATTTCCATAAAATTATTATCAAAGGCCCAAGAAACAGAACTTACTCATAAGAAACATTTCTCTTTTTCCTGAAAAAAAATAATAGTTTGGTGAGCAGTGGGCTGTTGAAATTTGTCTGATTGCCCAACGGTGCCTTTATAAATTCAGGTTTCCGATTCCTTCCTCAATTCTCTTCCCATCTCTGCAGCTCTGGTCGCTGGCACAGGCGGGGTGACCAGAGTTAGAGAGCTCTCTGCCCCCTGCTTCAGGTTGCTGAGTGATGCAGGCCCTTTGTATGTGGAAAGTGGACAGTTTTCTTCCTCTCCCGAATTCGCCAGGCCCATCCAGCTGGGTTGGCTGGTTTCCCCTCACATTTCGCCCACATTACCCGAGGGAGGCGACATGTCAAACGAGGCTATGGGGTTTGCTTTAATTGAAAGTCATGGAAGTAATTGGCTTGTTCTCTGTCAATTGCTGCGTCTTCATCATTCTCATTATCTTCAATTCTATCAACCAGTTCATTCATTCATTTAGCCACCATTCAGTGCTGCATCAAAGGGGGTGTGGGGTGGAAATGGTCCACTTTGGCAGGCAGGAATATTTTATCACTGATATTGTTTAGAATTGCTGGTGCCTGGTGATCATATAAAAGCACATCGAATCTTAGTGCTTTTATTATGTTTTTGAATTTCCTACCAGCCATGTACTCCCTCTATGTCTGCACTGGGGGCGACCGCTTCCAACTACCCTGACCTTGATACACCACTGTTACCATTTGCTGAGTGTCCACAATGTGTAAGAGACTTTGTTAGAATCTGGGCACATGTGAATCGCTGCAGGATAGCACCGTGGTTAAGGAGGGGGTAGTAGCACCAGACTGCCTGGATCTGTCACTGCCAAGTATAAACTAAATTACCCAACCTCTCTGGGTTTCAGTTTGTTTTTCCAGTTATAAAATGGGAAAGAGTAATAATACCTACCTTTATTTAATTTAAAATTAAATACAATTATGTAAAAATAAAGCTCTCAGTACAATGCCTGGTACACACTAACACCTCTGTATATGCTAGTTATTATTTATTTCAGCAAATATTTATTGAGCCTCTACCGAGTGCCTGATGATGTGTTAATGTGTGGAGTAGCAAAATAGGTTCTACCCAGGCCAAGAGGAAGGAGAGGAGGGGTCATTTCTGCCCGTGGAGAAGCAGTGAGGGAAATTATCATGGAGTAGAGGATATTGGAGTTAAGTCTTAGAGAAGAGGCAGGACAGGTTTGATGGAGAGATGGCTGTGATGTGGCTGGAGCAGAGGGTGGGGGTGAGGCATGCTGAGATGGGCAGGGCTGGATCCGGGAAAGGTTTGCTGAGAAGCTTGGGCTTCATGCCTTGCAAGTGATGGGAGGTGTTTTAGTCCATCTAGGCTAAGTCATGCTGAGGTAACAAATATCCTCACATGTCTCAGTGGCTTGAAACAGCACCAGTCTATATCTCACACATATACAAGTTCATTATGGAGAACCTATATCTCTGCTCCACATACTTTCACCTAGGAACCCTTGCTGAAGGAGTTGTGGGACATTTTGGACTCCTACCAGGGTGGGGTGGGGAGAGACATGCAATGGCTCTTAACGCTTCTGCTTAGAAGTGGCGCACATCACATCCACTCATATCTCATTGGCCAAACCAAGTCACATGACTGAGCCCACTGCCAATGGGGGCAGGAAGCGATTCTTCCATAGGGAAGAACAGCAAATGTTTTGAACAACAATAGGATCTACTACAAGGAGTGTGATCAACAGCTAGTGTTCAGCTACCAGGGTCTGCTCCTTCTGTAGAGATCTATATCAGCATGTTCTTCCCAGGGCATCAGCATCCAGTGACTGAATGAGATACTCATATAAAGGTTGGACCATCTTTGTCAAAGTGGGACAACCCCAGTGGGCAATACTTGTTCCTACTCTCCTTGGTGGGTTGTCCCAGGACTTTCAAGTCTGGTTATAGTTCAGCTTTTCCCTCTGCCCGATCTTGTTTTCTCCCCCTTCCTGTCACAGGTGTTGATAACCCAATAAATGCCTTGCACCCTAAATTCCATCATGGCATCTGCTTCTGGAGAACCCAACCTTTGATGTTGTTATAATAGTAATAATGATAATAAAATAATTATTAATATAATATACAATAATATCAAAAAAATTGGTGTATTTATTATGTTATGCCCCCTAACAAGGGCCAATGAAGGGAAATAAACTAGATTGCAGAATTAGTAGTTAAAGCGATATATTGTTTTGGGGGGTTTTGTCTGGTAAGGCCGCCATTTTGTTCCTTAAGGAGTTTGTCCTCTTGAGGTAAATATTCCAGGGCTCCACTATTAGATCCTTTTGGGATCAATCAGAAGCTGAAATCTGAGTCCCAGGCCATCTAGAACTGAGAGTTCTGGGCCATGAAGATCCCTTTAAGGGAACCCACAACTCATGGGAAGCCTAAAAGCCAGAAGCTCTAGGAATATCTAGCCTGAAGCACTTGCTGTGCTGTGGTCTGTTTTTTTTTTTTAAAGTTAATACCCTCTCTGATGCCTGTTTATCAGAGGGTAGTGGAAAAGGACCTGTATTTCAATCTAGAGAGACCTGGGTTTGAATTCCAGCTCTCCATTTACTGCCTGACTGGGGACAGCCAAGTCACTTAACTTCTCTAAAATGACTCTACAGAATGTAGATGACAAATTTACCCTATAAGGTTGCCATGAGGGTCAGATTAACCATTCTACATATAACGTTCTTGGCAAAGTGCATGGGTACATAGTAGGTCGGTAAATGTACCCTTCCTTTCCTTTCTCTTCTTCCCCTTGTGTGAAAGATACAAAGCTTCCTTATTGAATAGGTAGTTTGGTCACTCCACCTGACAACTCTGGAATAAGGATCCTTCTTATCTATAAAGCCCCACCATGCAGGAAAATGATGGCAGCCTTTTGTTTCCACCATGTCCAGTAAAACATTTACTTTGACTAATGTCTCTCATTCAAAAATGAATGAAAGGATTAGAAAGGTTTCCTCTTAGGTGTAAGCTCGTCACAGTCAGTGATAGATTCCTAAGGAGTTGGGTTGAGGCTTCTGCTATAGCATGTGGGCTAAACAGGAAAGAGAACAGTGATTGATTAATGATGTCTGTTGCAGGAACAGAATTAGGTAGTGGTGGCACACTTTCTGCCCACTTGCAATCTCTGTGGCATCTCACCAGAACATATCCTTATTTCCCTTTAAGGAGTTTTCAAGCCTGTCTCAGCTCATGAGAAGTCAGATCTAGTTTTGCCTTGGCCATGATCTTCTGTATCTGGCCAAGTGGAGTTGAATGAACTGTATTTGTTAGATCTGAAATGGGAGGCAGACCGTGGAGTCTATAATAAATGCTGTTGTATGGAGATCCTAATATGGCCGTGCGATTGGACTCTGAGGTCCTAAAAAATAGGTTTCAAGAAACTTGGAGGATGAACGAGTGATCCTGAGTTTGGACAAGAAAAAGACCAACTCACTTCTTAAATCTCTCAGTGTGAATGGTGTCAAGTTGATCACGCTGGGGAGGTTCATTAGAAAGCCCTTGATGGAGGACCTAGTCTTTAATCTTTGAACATACTCCCTGCCTCGTTTCTTTGATCACACACGCTGCACTACAGCTGTATCAAACCACTCACGGTCCCCAGGTCACTCATAATTGTCATTCATCTCCCTGGGCTTCTGTCCAAGCTGTTTCTTCTGCCTGAAATGCCATTTCCTCACTTTGTTTTCATGGCTAATTCTTACTTCCTTCTTCAGGACTAAGCTCTAGTAGATTCCTGAGGGTGCTGCATGTCAAATGTTACCTGCATAAGAATCACTTGGAAAATTTGGTAAGACAAAGGTTTCCGGACTCCACCCCCAGAGATTCTGACTCTGTAGGTTTGGAGTAAAGCCTGGGAATTTGCATTTATGCACTCCCAAGGTCAGGGTGATCCGTGGACCATGTTTCACGTAGCTCTATTCTACTTCTCCACTTGTGTTCTGTGGACCAGCGGTATCCATGTCATCTGGAAGCCTGAGGGGGGTGCAAACTCTGAGGCTCCATCCCAGAGCTACTGAATCAGTCTGCATTTTAACAAGATTCCCAGGTGACTCAGATTAGATTAAAGCTTGAGGACCTCTCATCTAGGAACCATTCTCTGAACCTCTTTTGCTCAAATAGATGCTCACAATTTTTCCCAATGTCCTTCTCCTGCATCGCTCATAGTCCTTGCCACACTATTAGAATCAGAATGGTCTACCTATTAGATTTTGGGCTTTCGAGAACAGGGACCACATTTTCATCACTGTATATTCATCTCCTAGGACAATACCTGACACATTGGAGACCCCAAGAAAATACAAGTTGAATGAACAGATATGGCAGCCCCCAGACATTAGACTCCACTAACTGTCCCTCCCCCCCAAGTCTCATTAGGTTCTCATTTGTACAGTCTTGAAGAGAGATTTTTCTCAGTGATTCAGGATTATGGATGGACGCCTCATGAGTGTTGTCTTTAAGCCATTTAGGAGGACAAGGGTTTTCCGGGGACACTGGCTCTTATTCACATGCAAAGAGTTACTGCCTTAATTATAAATTTTTTCCTCCATTTGTGTGAGCAGGACATGAAGATCCCTATTTGGGAACATCTCTTTGCAGGATTCATGGCTCATGAAATGGCCAGGAGTGTCTGATTTCCTATTTGAAGTTGTTAATTCCACAGTACCCACCTTCACCTTTGCATTTCAATTCATTGGGCATTTTGGGCTTGGGGCATCTGTCAGGGCATCCTGGGACATTGTAGGGTGGAGGGGAGGAAGAAGTAGCTAGTACAGCTTCTGTCCTCAAACATGGTGCACCGAGATGGGAATGAGGAATAGTTGTCCTTACCTCAGTGCCTTTCCCTTCCTCTGTGACCTCAGAAATATCTCCTTTTCTGACTGTTTCCTCATGGCAGGTTTGGGCTTCACCTGTATTTGTTTCTTTCTGCCTTCATTTTTCTTCCTTAACTTTCTTCCCTTCATCATCCCTTGCCTCCCTCTCCCCTCCCTTGTACCTTCTTTCTTTGTTTTTCTAACTCCCTTCCTCCCTCCTTCCTTCATTTTGTTCTTTCCTCCTTCCCTCCCCCTCCCCTCCTCTTACTTCCTTTTCCTTTCTTCTCATCCCTTCCCCATGTCTTTTTTCCTTCCCTCCCTCTCTCTTTCTCTCTCCCTCTTCCTTCCCTTCCCTTCCCCTCCCTTCTCTTCCTTTCACTCTCACTCTCACTCTCTCTCTCACTCTCCCTCCTCCCCTCCCTCCCTGACTGCCTTTACTTTATCAGTAGAACCATTTCTTTAAGCATTTCCAATGGGGTGCCAATATGCAAGCCAGTTACAAATGGAGCTGCCCTGGTTGAAATGCACACGATGTGGTCTGTAGCCCAGACTCCAGCAAGTTCCCTGTTTTGAAACAATTCTTCAGAATCCCAGGTGTCAGTGAAATGCAGTTTATAAACCATTGGCATTGATCGTCTCTGATGGGCATTTTGTTCCTAACAGTGTAAGATTCTTATGAGTAAACGAGACAAACCAGGTTAGAATCTGTTACTCGGTATTTCACAGCAGGACAACTTTAAAGCCATCATCCTGGGACCTCAGAAGAGGAGGCCACTGTTCAGAGTCACCATATGTTAAGCCACCAGCTCTGACTCAGGTGCAGTTCCTGGGTGTCTGTATCCCTGTGCCTTTGTCATGGCCCCACCCATCTCTCACCTGGCCACCCAGTGTGGTCCTGGCTCTCTGCTTTGGCTTTGTCGTGTGGTCAGTCCGTCTTTTGCCCCGTTCGGGGGTAGCCAAATGTCTCTTCATTTGTCCATCGAATACACCCACCCAACAGAGATTTCTTACAGCAAGTCCCACATGCCGGGCACTGCACTGGGCACTGGGGATGAGTGATCCATCCAGCACCATCCTTGTCTCACCGATCTCGTAGTCTGGCCAAACACGCAGACAGATCAATATCAATCAGTATGATAAATGCAATGATAGAAATGTGTGTGGCAGTGGGGGGGAGAGTGCAAATTTTGTAGGGAGGATTGGTGTGGTCCGGGAAGGTTTCCGGCTAGGTTTTTAATGAAACATCTGACAATGGGACGAGGGAGGTGGAAGACATTTGAAGCTATAGCATTGGATGTACAAAAGCTATGAGGTATAATGCCACAGAATTGGCATCTAAAGGGGGAGGGAGAGTGGTAGATGATAAAACTGGAGAAACAGGACCGGATCAGGAAGGATCCTATTACTTAAGGGAGCTTCACTGTGTAGGTGGTAGGACAAGAATGAAGCCTTTTTCAAAATCCCCTTGTCCTTTAAAAGTAATCATGGAAAATTTAGAAGACAAAGACAAGTTAAAGAAGTAAGGAGAAAAAACAAACAAACAAACAACAAAAAACCCTGTCCCTTACCTGTGCGATCTCACCATCTAAAGGCAATCATTGTTATCATTCTTGCTTATTTCCTTCCAGTCCTTTTTTTATACAGTTTTCTATTAATATATAGTTTAATAGAAATTATGACAATCGAGAGTTTTAAACAGGAGAAATAATGAACCTGACTTGCCTGTTAGGACAATCACTTTGTGAGCCTGAGCCCTGCACAAAATCTCAGTGAACTAGAAATCACTTACAGCCTTTTGTTTTTAAATGTTTCATTTTAGAGTAGTTTAGATTTACAGAAAACTTACAAAGGTAGTATGGAGAACTCCTGCATACCTCTCACCCTAGTTTCCCATTTAAGCCTTTGAATTATTGAGGTTTATCACCATGGCTTGTTGTCAGTCAAATGATGGGATTTGTCTGAAGACGCAGTGACCAGTCACTGTCCCTCTTGCCTCAGCATGGACACTGGACACTGAGAATGAAAGTTCACATTGACAACCCGGGAGGGACAGATCTGTAGATCTTCCACACTGAAACAGGAAATTAACTCAGATGCTGGAAAGATTCCCCACCACAGGAGCTGAAATGAACACAGCTTTCTATTCTACATGAAGCAACACTACAGTGTTGCCATTCTGGGGATGTTCCTGAGGCTCATCCTTGAACTTGTGGCTGTAGTTGAAGGTGGTTCTGCTGGGTATGACTTGTTTGGATGTGGAGTGGGGGAAGTAGGAGCCTAGAAATCATCATAATTTGGCTAGAAATGAGGTGTTTAGCATGACCAAGCTGAATGGTGTAGCCGCAACTACTTATGAAGTCTTCCCTAAGCCCACGTGTTCCCTTCGATCGCTGTACCGTTTGAGTGCCCCAAACTACACTGCCTGATCCAGGAAGTTTAATTCTTTGCAGTTTCTGAGTTCTTCCAGGCTCCAACTGGTTTTCACACTCTGGCTAAATGCAGGTAATCGGAACCCAATTTGTCGTACACTTCTGTGGCCAGCTGCAGAGGGACTCCGAGTCTTGATATTAGAGTTGTCTGTAGTTGTCTTGCCCCTCCTATGAAGTCTGCAGACAATGCATTTCCTCTCCCTCTGCCAAAGAGACCTTTTGATTTTCCATTATCTGGAAAATTATGCAAAATCATTTTCTGCCTTTTGTTTACCCCACGTTCATTATTTTATTACCATCTCATTATTTCGCCGAGGGGTGGGGGATGTTTCCATGGTGATGCAGAAACCTTACCACTTTGAACCCAGGTAAGCACATTAGCACACTGGTAGGAATTTTCTTTTTTTCTTCGAGGGGACATGAGTCAGGATGCTATAGAGACTGTAACTGGGTTATAAGGCTCTTTGTAATTCCCCTTTTTATATGTCTAATGGGAGAAGATACATTCACGTTGGTGGGCATGAACTCAGCAGCATGTGTGGGTGGGTGGATGAAGGGCCTTGGTGGCTGTTCCCTTTATTCTAATTAGCCTACTCACTTAACATATTAATGAAAGCTTTTAGCCTAACGCTGCAGTGTGCCAAGGATGCATACATCCCTACACCTATCCTTCTGGAGTTCAGAGCCTACCAGGAGAAACTGATAAGGAAGGAAGCAAACAGTACAATAGAGGGTGATTTGGATTTCCCAAGAGGCAGAGGAAAGGCCAGTGGGCCAGCTGCAGGGGTCCCCAGTGGGAAGCCATACTGTGGTCTGGCCACCGTGCTCTAGCTGTATTCCCCAGCCTTGCTAGTGGTCCCTCTGGGTGTGACTTGGCTCCAGGGACTGATTCCTGCTAGACCATCATGAAACTGTTTGTCCCCATTGAATAGAAGAGCTGGCCATCAAGCAGGTAATGTGGAAGCAGGTGAATTCTCTCCCACGGGCCAAAGCACAAGGGATGCTAAATTGCAATCAAAAGACGTCAGAGGCAGTACCACTGGGGATGCTGGAACCAGATTGTTTTGACTCATAAGAGCCAATTGTACACATCTCTTCCCGCATCCACACATTCAGTGACTTCACACTGAATGCTTACAAATGGCCATGGGTGGGAGTATTTACACCAGGATAATTGGCAAATCTTACAAATTAGGACTTATTTTATCCCCCCAAAATCTGATTGCTAGACATTTGCCACCATACCACTTGACCTATTACCTGTGCTATGAAATAGACTCAAGTTTGGTTGGATAGGATACCCAATGTCGTAGGAGGGACATGGCCAATGTCCCCTTCCTTTACTCTGTTTGTTGTAAGTGTGGCTGAGCAGAAACTCTTCCTATGGATGGATTAGTGTTATGTCCTGGCCTGGAAGAATTTTGTTGTTGTTTGGCTAGTTCTTTAAGTTGACATCACCTTCCTCTTCTCTGGTGTCCATCTTGTACTCAGTGGGTCACCTGGTTTCTAGGTTCCAAGGTCTTTGGGGCCACCTTGCTGTTGGCCAAGTGTGTGCTATCAGAGTGGGGGGCTGGTGGAGAGGATGAACAAAAAATAAGAGAGAAGAGAGAGCTGCTATTATTTTTAGTGACTTTTACCATCTGTCATTAAATGTCTTTCCCAAACATGATAGAAATAGATTCAATAGAGGCTTAAATTTTGTGCTAAAACCGGCCTTCTGCTGATCTTGGGCCTTGGTTTGGACAAATGGAGGGCAACAGAAGCCACCACTAAGTAGATTTTGCTCTTCTTAATGAGGGATATAGTGCCCCAAAATTAAGTTTCTTTCATTAGTGAAAATGAGGCTCCTTCATCAACTTTCACATTATACAAAGGAAGAAGGAAAACAAATACAGGCAAGAGAGAAGGGAAGGCACTGAGACAAAGTAAACAATTATTTTTGATTTATTGATCCCCGCAAGAAGATAGAGCTTTTGGCAGAACAAAGAACATCTTTCTTAATTAACGTCATGATTTTCCGGCAGTTATTGACAATGCATCTTTGGCCCTATTGTTTCCTTAATGCCAGCATCTTTTCCTGTGCTCCTCACCATGTAGGTAGCAAACCCCATCGGAGGGATGAGGGGAAAGAGGGCTCTCAGCTTCTCCCCAGGAAACTGCAGGAGCACCTGGATTGTAGTGCAGTGTTGGAACCAGCCTGCTTTCAAATCCCAATTCTAGCACTTAGTAGTTTAGTGGCTGTGGGCAAGTTGCTAAACTCACTGAGTCCAAGCTAACTTAGCTTGCTCACCTACAAAAGGGAATAATCAGACCTTCCTTCGTCATTTTGTTGAGAGAATTAGAGATGAGGCATGGATTATATAGGGCATGTGGAAAGTGACAGTTAATATTAGTAATGATTGGAGAGATTAATTTCTGCAATTTGTGGACAGGTGCAGCATTCGTTACCTCAGATACTCACTGAGCACTTACTGTGTGCCAGGCACTGTTCTAGACATTCAAGTTATATCAGTGAACAAAACAGACAAAAGATCCCTGTCTTTGTAGAACGTAAATTGTAGTACATCATTAAAAATTCACAGTGAAAATTATTATTCGAATTCAGAAGACACTGGAGGCCTTAGCTCAATGGACTAGGCTCTTAACTGAAACCAAAATTCTAGCATCCAGGATGTGAAAGGAACATAATCCAAGTCCCTTAGAAGGAAATTAGGTGCATAGCTTTTAAAGCCAACATTTACTGAGCCCTTGCAGTGAGAGTGTATCTCATTCAAACCTTTGAAGTAGGTTTATTACACAAAGCTACTGAGGCACAATGTCTTAAAAACCTGTCTAAGACCACACATCCTGACATTGGTAGAGTTGGGTTTCAAACCTAGACGTGCCTAATCCTGAATTCACACCCTCACCTATGACCGATGGGACACCAACTTGATGGATGGAATCTTTTCTTCAAATTCTTCTTTGCTTCAGATTCAGGTACAGGTTATGGGACTAAATTTCTGGAGAAAAGTCTGATTTCTGTTTATTTTAATCTATAAGCTTTACAATGGCAGGAAGCATTATTCTTTTGGTTGACACATTCCGGAACCTAATTGAGCTCTTGGAATCTATTAATTGCTCAAAATATTTTGAATGAATGAATGTAGTAGGTCGTGTCCTTCTTGCAGAAGAAGAAAAGAGGGACTGAATTATTGAGCATAAAGAACAGCAAGGCACATTTTTTTTTTTTTTTTTTTACTGCGATAACATCGCCTTTGAGGGACAGTCAGTAGACTGGAGGGCCTAAAAGACATGGTGGTGTGGAAGAATGGTGGGAAATTAGACTTAGCAGCGCCAGGTTGTGATGGGTCCTGGATGGTATGCTAAGGAGATTGGACTCTGTCCAAGGGCTGTGAGGAGCCACTGAAGAGCTGTTAAACACATAAACACATGGCTGGAGGGGTAAGAGTTAAGATAAGATTCCAGAATGATGAAGAAGCGTTTTCCCAAGTCCATACCACAGAACAGTGATGAGCATGAACTAGAAACCCTAAGGCTAGAGAAATTTTTTCTAAACCATATTGCATTTTCTTAATTCTTACGGGAAAGTGTGAACTGAGCTTTAACTCTAGGCTGTTTCTGCCCATGACAGGTTTTTTGGTTTTTGGTTTGTTTTTGTTTTTGGCCATCTCCACCAGGTGGGGAAATCTCTGCCTATAGAGCAGAGCTTGAGAGAAGCCCATGTGTACCAGGAAATGCTACCTGCCCCTGGAAAAAGGAGGTAATTTGGGCTGGGGTCTCAGAGGGGCAAAGGAGGGCAGTGGAGAACATTCTGGAGAACACCTTCAAATGGGTCTCCGGAAAGATGTTGGAGAAGGATCTAGAATGTTCTAAACATTGTGAAGGGGCACTCAGGACTCCGTGATCATCCTTCCTGGTATCATCAGCCACAGCACACACACACACACACACACACACACACATGCACACACACCTTCCAGCGCACACCTGCGTCACCTGTGAGCTCCACTCATACTTCCAGCACATCGCCCCTACCCATCACACTGCTTACGTACATTTTCCTCACATTCCCGCACACCTAAATATACACGGACATAAATTCCCCACACTCAGCGAAATACGTCTGCCACACACTCACGTAAGCAAGAGGAGGTGAAATGCCTCAGGCTCACATACCCTTTACAGACTCCTGCAAATGCATCGACACTGCACATACCCTGCGTGGTTTCGACAACACACCCACACAACTCATGCTCTTAGCTGCAGACATATTCCTCACACCTGGGTCAAAACCTTCTCACTCACAGAATGTCCATACCTCAACTCACCTACCCATCCAGGTCACAGTGACACTCGTCTACCACCTCAGCACAGCAAAGCACAGCCCACATTCATTCTATATGTGTAGACATACCTCTGTATCTCTGTCCATACACGCTCACGTCCCCATACACACACTCATACACACAGGTACACAAAGGCACCATGAATATACCGTGCATACAGACCATATTTATTTCCTAGGGATCATAATTTAAAAGTGAAGAATTGCCTGAGGCCACACACAATCCCAGCCTAAGATCACTAAGAAAATATTACTTAAAGCCTAAAAAGTTTGTGGGGAAATAAAATTCTATTTGCCTATTTTTAGCTCCCCTGAGGTTAAATATGGCCTTATTCCATGCTCAAGCAGCTTCTGGGATTATGTAACTCCAACAGCTCTGACTTCTGACGTCAGCGCCTTCTCTACCCTCGGTGACGGAAGTGCAACACCCTTTCATCCACCCGCAGCAGCAGGTGTTCCAGGCGAAGGGATATTTACTGCTGTGGCTGAGGAAGGGATGAAACAGGAATAAATGAGGGGAAGCGATGCCCTCAGCCAGCTAGATGAACTTCCTTGGCACAGCAAACCCTGTTCTTGCCATGTGTCCCTTCTCAAGCTCTCCTGATGGGAGACAAATGTTTGGGGAAAAGAGCAGGGACTCCAGCTGACCAGGCTGATGTCCGGAGCCTGGCATCGAAGAGCAGCTGGGGGTAGAGATGAGGGGGCCCATGAGGGGAGAATGTGTTTCAATGCCTTGGGCCTCGTTGCTCATGCTCACGGAGCACAGGGTTACGCCTTCCAGCAGGGAGAGAGTGGCCACTGTATCGCCAGGTTGAGGGTAGGAGAGCACAGTGGTTAAGCACATAGTACCTGGAGTCCAGTTGCCTTGGGTCAATTTCTGGCCTCCGCCTTGATTAGGTTCTTGGCTCCAGACAAGTTACTTTGTGTCTCTGAGCCTCTCTTTTCCCAACTCTAAAATGGGGATTACTGTGATGTTCAAGAGATAATCATGAAAAGAGCTTAACACAGTGCCCAACACATAGGAAGCACTCAGTAGTCATCATCATCATCATCATTTTTTTTTTTTTTTAACCAAGACTATTTTTCTTGGTTAAGAGTCCAGAGTCTCAACTTTGGCCAAGATTGACTTCTAAAGAAGACCCAATACTCTTCATGCATATTGACGTTTCAGTGGTTCCCCAAATCTACTGCATTTGCTCGTGCCTCTCTGTCTTTTCTTGTGCTGTCTCATCTGCATGTACTGCCACGCTCTCCCTCCTTGGCTTGGCAAACTTCCACTCCCCCTTCAAGAGTGAGCTCCAGTGTCACTCGTTGTGAACAGCCTTCCCATGCACCCCAAGGCAGACTCAGATTCCTTCTCCTGTTCTCTCCCTTCTGCTTATACGTGATGACCTCCGTCCCCCGGATCCCGCACCATCCTTCACTGTTGTGGCAGACTTGTGCCCTCTTGGCGGCCGCAAGAGACAGGGAGAGTAGCTAAGGAAGAAGACTCACAACAGCCTCTGAGACAATGGGATCCGTCTCCTCCCAGCCTTGCTACTTAAGGTGTATTCTGGGGACGTGTAGCATGATGACCACCTGGGAAGTTGTTAGAGATGCAGAATTTCAGCCCTACCCCAGAACTACTGAATCAAAATATGGATTTTAATAATGAGGCGATTCATCTGCACAGCAACATTTGAGATGCACTCTCTTGGGCTCCCCACCTCCTCAAGCAGGTATGGCGGCAAGCAGGGCAGGTAACGTCATGTGCATACATGAACACCGGATTCACTTAGTTTGGTTTCAAACATAGCCATGGCAGAAACCCGAGGTAGGTATCATACCTAAGATGCATTCAAAAATATGATCTTGGCCTGTCCTTCTTATTGAATTCCTAAATAAGGTTTTTCCATGTTACCTTCCACTTGGCCTATATCTGAAACCTCTCCCAAACTCCATCCCAATTTTTTCCAAGGTGGAACCAGCAGACTTTGGGTTATCTTGCCTCCAATTATTACTGAATTCACTTGCATGTGGCTTTTCTTTTTATACTGTCATTAACATGAGGAGAGAGCACCATAATTGGGACAACCAAGAGTGGTACCTGATCTCTTTGATTTTCAAAGGGCCACATTATCTCTCTGTTTGCTTCAACAACAAGCAGCTCACTTTCTTCTCATGGTCAAAAGACTATAAAACTTCTGTTGATGTATCCTTATTATTTCACCTGCGTCTTTATATATCTTATCCACCCAGACATGTTACCTCAAATCCCCTCAATTAGGATCTGTCTCTACTCTTGTTATATAAAGAATATTTCCAAATTTACATGACTGCATAATTTACAAACTCTTTACAAGCTCTTGAACTAAATACATTTCATATGCTTATAAATTAGCCAAATGCACTTGTCTCATTCAGAAAAATAGATTTCCCTGCTGCATGTCAGTACCTGCCCACTTTATAGCCTTTATAATTAGACTTTAATTTTCATGAGAACAGGACCGTGCATTGGCTGGCTCAAAGTAGGTATTCTCAGGACATTTTTCTTAGGTAAGTATTAAATAAATAAATAGGACCCTTGGATCCAGGGAGTCAGACTTTTTCATCTCCATGTTCCCAGGGATTTTGGCACATAGTAGGTGTAATAATTTGTTTTGAGTGAATGAATGGGCAGTAACTGCAGTCAGTTCTGCAGCCTTTGCCTCTAGGGATCAGTGTGGCTCCCTAGATTAAACTGTGCGAGAAAAAGATCAATGAAGAAAACAAAACAGAAACCTTATTTCATGCATATTATCATACTGCTTTTTTCATTCAGCGTAAATAAATAAAAGGGGCTAGTTCCAACAATGGAACTGTAAAAATAACCGAAGATGCATATAAAAGTCTACCACTCCCTAGAAATAAATTTATCTAGTCATGCTGTTTATTTCAGATTCACTTCTTTTTTCCCCCCAGAATAAATCTTCTGTCCTTCACGCAAGTCAGAGGAGGTTGTCCACGTGCTCCTCTATCTAGTCTCGGGGGGTTTCTCTGCTTGTCTGTCTGTGTCTCTGTTTGGATTTGAATCTGTCAGGGCCCGTGGGATGCAACAGAAACGAACTCTGGATAACAAACCAATACGTGATCTATTGGAAGAAATGTGGGAAAGCTTGCAGAATCAGAGGCCATCCTAGATAACCACACTTTAGGATGGAAGAAGAGCAGGGAAGTTTCAGAGATCTGGAATTGTCATTGAGATGATTGAACTTCAACTATTTTCCATGATTGGGGCACTAACTCAAGATTCAAATCCCAGGGGCAGGGTTAAATCCCAGGCCTACCTTGGGTCACGTGACCAGTCCTTTGCCAGGCAAGGATGGAACACTCAGTTTGATGGATTGATCGAGACTGTATCAGAAGAAGGAAGAATAGATGTTATGAGTGATAGGATAATGATTCCCGAAAGATGTCCACATCCTAATCACTGGAAACTATATGAATATGTTCTGTTACATGGCAAGAGAGAATTAGTTTGCAGATAGAATTAACGTTGCTAGTCATTTGACTTTAAGGAGCAGATTAGCCTGGATTATCGGGGTCAGGCAATACAACCACAAAGGTCCTTTCAATGTAGAAGAGGTAGGCAGAAGAGTGGCAGAGGGATGCATTGTGAGACTCAATCAACCACTGCTGACTCTGAAAATGGGAGGGGCCCCCGAGCACAAAAATGTCACGGCCAGTAGAGGCTGAAAAAGGTAAGAAAACAATCCTATCCTGAAGTCTTCAGAAAGGAATGCCGCTGGGCCAACACCTTGATTTTAACCAGGTGAGACCCGTTTTGGACTTCTGACTTCCAGAAACGTAAGAAAATATATGTGTGTTGTTTTAAGCCGCTAAGTGTGTGGTAGTTTGTCACAGCAGCCACAGGAAATGGATATAGATCTCCGTCAGGAAAAACAGCACATGTCTAAAACAGGGCGTGCTTTTCAGCATTTGCTTCTATATTTGGCTTTTGATGGAAAGCTCGTTAGTTGCAATCCACTTAGGGATGGAGAATCGTAATTTTATTCCGAGGCCCAGCCCAGAGGAGGTGCTTGCTAAATGTTGATTGTATAAATCAGTAGATGTGGAACCTTCTTGTTCTTGGTTCTCCCACGTACAGTGTGTGTCCAGCTATGCCGTGCCCATTGTTGAAGGAACTCTTGGTGGAGCTCCAATGTGTGACTTCTGCAAGGGAGGGGGCCCAAAGGCTCCATTTCCCACAGGGTCTTTAGAAAAGGCACAAACATGCCCCATAGTACCAATTCCCTCCCATTATAAGCTCCAGCAAGCAGGGAAATGTGACCCTCTGGAGGGGCTCAGACCTGATGTTCCAGGGCATTTGCCAGTCTTCTCTGGAGCAGGAGAAAACGCTGGACTTGATGATCCTTCATTTTGATTACACTTCTGCTCTGGGGATTATGGTACTTTTTTCTGCAGTGTTTGGGAATGAAGCATCTCTGGGTATTGGTCTGTGCCCATCAGAAATCAGTGTTGTGATATAATTACATTTGTGAAGCAGATGGTTCATCAACAGGCACGTGGCTGGAGCTCCTGTTGCAAATAGAGGCAACAGATCTGGAGGCTGGGGTGGCAATGGGGTAGGGGGTGGGCTGAAACCTCCTCTTTGTTCCCTGATGACAGCCATCTAGCTTGTCTCTCTGATGTCTTTACAAGGATTTTGGCAGGGAGATATACGCAGAGGCTTGGGGAAGGGAATTAATATTTATTAAGTGCCTACTATGTGCTGGTGTCTTTCTATACCTATCTCATTTAATATTTTTAACAAACCTAAGTAGATTTTAATTACCACCATTCTACATCTGAGGAGATTGAGGTTTAAGGGACTTCAGGGTAGGCGACTACAGGTACCTAGCTGGTATGGTAGTCATCAGCACTGCCTACCAAATATTTCCAGTTCTCCTCCCAAGCACATGAGAATTTCCCTGGTCTTTGTCCCTTTCAAACTGTGGTTTTTCTTCTCTGACCTTTGAATGGGGGTAGAAGCCTGTTGACTCACTCAGAACAGTGAAATGTGAGCAGAAATGAAGTGGACCCCTTCTGGGTGGAAACCTTAAGAGCCAATGCACAATTTGCCATGTGTTTTTCTCCTTCACCGTGGTGATGGGTAATGTTCCAGACAGAGGTTGCTCTGTCAGCTGATTCTTGACAATGAGGACAGAGCACAGCCCCCAGTCAATGTATAAGACACATGAATTGTGAGTGAGAACTAAAATTTTATGTTGGTTTAAGCCACTGAGGTTTTTGAGGCTGTTGGGTGCAGCGGCATAACCCTGTCTAATACAGCTGCTAAGGAGAAGATCTGGAATTTGACGATTTATTAGTCTAGCTTTTTGTCTCTACTCTGCACAGCACCAAAGCAGTCTTGGTTCCTCACTCATGACCTGTGTAGAGAGTTAGGAGTCCAGGTTTAGGGTCTTTCCTTTGCCCATGATTCTTGATTTACGTGGGCCTTAGAAGACAAACAGGGTTACCTGGTTCACATGTTGTTCTGTAAGGGCTGTTCCCACTCCCCCAAGAAGACTGCAAAGATGTGGACCCTGTCCTTCTCTTCACATCCCTCACAGGGCACATGGCTGCTCACATCATGGATGCTGGTGAGATACTTCCTATAGGAGTTATTGGCACAGATTGAAACAATTAAAAAGACAATGAAATAGTGAAATGGGGTAAGATCTAATGGGATGGAATGAATTGAGCCAGAATGGCTTGCAGTGCAAGAGGTCAAGTTGCAGAGGAATGAGATGGAATGGAAGTAGATTAGGATGGAATGGATTGAACTAGGACTGAATGGGATGAATTGGACTCGCATGGGATGGAATGGCTTAGAATGGAATAGACTGGAACGTAATGAATTGGAGGAACAGAGTTATTGATTGGATTACAGGCATAGATTAGGGTGAAATGGATTGGAATAGAAAAAGATGGCAGCTTCGTCTCATCTAGTCTCTTACCCCTTCCCCTTACCCTGGGACTATTTCTGTGGCTGTTGAGTTGTCAGCATAATGTTGAGAAAATGGCACTGCTAACGAGATGTTCCCCCTCTGAGGGGAAATGACTTCGATCTGCTCATTATCTCCACCAGCCTGCTTCAGGGGTGGCCTCTGACCTTTAAGTGTGTGTGTGTGTGTATGTGTGTGTGTGCGCGCATTGTGCATGCATGCATATGAGCTGGGGGTAGAACATGGTGCTATTCGGGGTACCTGGACCACAATCCTTGAACTAAGTGGCAGTGATTGGGCCTGGAGGAAACATTGCTGGGTCAGGAGACATTTGGTCGATTCCCACATGGTGAAGAAGATATCATTTGCTTTTCTGCCTCTTCCCTGCTTCCCGTGCTCCTATTCCATGTTCCTTGTATAGTAACAAGAGCCTTTCTCTGCTTTTTTTTCCCCCTTCCCTCTCCCAGAATGAGGGAATGTGCTTGGAAACAGTTGCCGAGGGAGCAATCTTGTTTTTGAAAAAGAAACTGTAAAAATGTGTTTGCAGGGATGCCGAAGTGGAGTGAGCCTTATTTAAGTGAGTGGGGTGGTGGGAATGTGTTTACACAGCAAGAAAATGCAAGCTGGGTGTCTGCTGTTTCTGAAGTGGATGGTATTTTGAAAGGATTTTATGATCTATCTTTTAATTCATTGTTACCGCTTCCAGTCCAGGGAAGTGTGCCTTCTTGGCATTATTCATGTAGCTTGGGTTAAGCAGCAGAAAATTGACAGCCAGCCTGAGCCTATGTTTACCTAATAGAAATCTGTGTATGCATAGCTCAGACAGAGCTGTATACAGGTGTGTAACTGGGTGCATCCATAACCACTAGGTGATACTTGCAATGTGCTTAGGAGAGAGCCTGGCACATAGTAAGCTCTAAATAAGTGTCAGCCCATTAGTAACTGCGTGCACATGTGCACATGCACACGATCCTGCAAACACTCATTGATACGCCCAATGGCACACACACATAAAGTTACTTCCTTGCACAACTGTGCACACCAACAGCTAGGCATACCTGTGGGATTATGTTGTTCTACTGAAACCTAGGCACACCCATCACTATGCATATGTGCAACCAGGTGTTCTCTCATCTTTGCTTACGTCTCCACATTGTGTGCCCCATCGATACATGAAGGCATGAAAGAAGAAACTGAACATTTATCGAGTGTTTTTTATACAGAAGATATATAAGTGCAATTTGCAAATTTCTTTTGGAAATCTGGCTGAGGGCTTTTCAAGCATGCATCAGAAGATCCCTATTTAAAGCCTTGTTTCCATGTTCTACTCTTTCCTGGTTCCAAATGGCTCTTTCCTTTTCATCTCCCCTGCCACTATCTGAATCCTCATCTTATGTGTTTATTCATCTATTCATCCATCCATCCATCCATCCATCCGTCCATCCACCCATCCCACTAAGTGGCTCTACATGCCCCCTCTAGGTTAAACATGGTGCTGGATGCTGCCCTTTAACACAGATCTAAGTCAAACTTTGTGGAGCCTCCAATCTATCATGGCATTAAGTACATTGTTAGTTAATATGTGCGAAGCAATTTTTAGTCACAGAGCTCTATTGCGTACATTATAATACTTGATTAGCAGAGGATGGAAAATCTTGAATTTTGGAACTTGAATGCCTGGGTTCAGATCCTAGCTCTGCCAGTTATTTGCTGTCACTGGACAAGTTACTTAACCTTCCTGTGCCCCAGTTTCTCATCAGTAAAACAGAGATCACAAAAGTACCCATTTCATAAGGTTTTGGTGAGAATCGAAAGGATCCATATATGGAAAGCACTTAAAATAGGGTGTGGCCCATATTCAGTGCTGTATGTTGTGGCTAAAATTGCTATTGCTGATTTTCTCAGACCTGTGCAGTTGGTGGTGTTATCCCCATTCTGCACATGGAGAAAGGGGGTCAGAGCAGCTCAGTGTTACCCCTCAATGACTGTCGCTGCCTGCCAGTGTCCTCCCTTCTTGCTCCCAATCATTCATTCCCTCTCCCAGCCTTCCAGGAACTGTCGATGTCATGTTCTTAGAAGAGGGTTTCAGAGATGGTCTCCAGCAAGCCCCCACCCACCTCTGTTTGTCTGGTGTCAGCACTCTTCTGCTTTGACTTATCTGCAGGCTTCTCATTCCCTCTAACGTGGGCTCCTCAATTAGTTTGCAACAAGATTTCCACATTGGGAAGAGAAAAAGTGATGGTGGGGAATGGGGGAGGGGTAGGTGAGTATGGTGAGTCAGAAAGAACCAGGAGCTTGGAGCTCAGACCTGGGCCCTAGTCACTTCCAGGCAGGGTGATTCCCTCACGTCCTGTGCCTCCTCTATAAGATGGGATGACGGTTTTTATAGTGTTTCCCCTCGGAGCAGTGTAGCCACAGTGGAAAACACATATGCTTTGTCTTGAGACTGACCAGCATTCAAATCCCGGCTCTGCCTCTCGTGGACTGGGGCTTGCTTGTTTTCCCTGAAGCTGAATCAGCCTGAGTTCTTAGTTGCAAACAAAAGGACCCAATTCTAAATGATTCTAGCAGAAAATAAACATATTGAAAGGAAGCTTGTAGAGTTTCCAGGGTGTCTGAGAAACTAGCTTAGAAAATGAGCAGAGTCAAAGAGAGACAGGACCATCCCCAAAACCATGCCACGAAAGCTGTCCTGGGAGGACCCTGATGTTGCCCCCACTGGGGGCACTGAATGTTGCCACAGTGTTACCGCTCTCCAGATGACATCTTCACTGTCCCTGACTCTTGTGTCACCAGCTCCTAATTCAAAAATCTGTGGCTGTTGCATCTGATTGGCTAACTCCAGGTCACATGCTCCTGCCTGAGCAGCAAGGGAGTCTGGGAAAGTACATACTGGGTCTTTTCAGCTCCTTGGAGCTGGGCTCTATTTCTCTCCAAGAAATGGGGAACTCCTAAACATAGGAAGAGATGATGAAGATAATTTTAAAAATGCAACCACACAACACAAATAAATAGATAAAACTAGATTGTCAACTACAATATGGATTCCTCTTCTGTAAAATTTGGAAAACAAGACCTGTTTCTAGGAATTACTGTGAACATTACATAAATTAACATGAATTAGGCATAGTACCTAGCACATTCTATGTGCTCAACAAATGCTGGTTTCCTGCCCCAGTTTCTAGAAGGTGCTTCAGGGCTTGAGTTTCTGGAGTGGTTCCCAGAAGGCTTCCCTTGCCGAGCTGTGGAGGAGGGAGAGGCTGCCTGAGTCCATGATGCTGATCTGGCTCCAGACTCTCGGTGGCTCATGGAAGTTCCTGAGAACAACTATTTTTGAGATTTGAGAGAATAGAGCCCAGTACTGACCAGTTCTCAGAAGGAGAATAGTCCTGTTCCATTAACTAAAACTAGAGTAAAATGTCACGCAGAAGATTGACAGAAATGGTTATGACTAGTTCTTGGTTCATTAATCAGAGCTTCCTTTGAGCACATACTTTTCTCTTGATAAACATTTGCTGCATTTCTGTGCCATCAAAGCTTTCCTTTGGTACCAGATTCCATAGGTATCAGCTACCTATAGATGGCCTCCATTAGAGGAGATTGTAGGCTCATGGATATGCCCAAATCATTTTCCCATTCTCCAAGGCCCAGGTTCAAGTTTATTCTCTGGGCAAAGCTCTCCACAACCGTTCAGTCCCCAGAAATTTCTGCCTTCTTCGAATGCTTCTAAAACTCATATTGCCTCTTCTTCTTCTTCACTCTTGTTGTTCCTTCCACAAATATATGTTGAGTGCCTACTATGTGCAAGACACTGGAAATTAAGCAGATAATAAAACAAACAAGCCATCTTCTCTCAGATAATTTTCGTTCTAGTAAGGGAGAGAGAAAATAAAGAAAGAAATAAAAAATGATTTCATATCACGGTGGGGGAAGACTCTGAAACAATGAAATCAGGGAAGGCTGGAAAACTTTATGTGTGGATGCCAGTGAGGTCCTTTCTAAGAAAGAATGAGCCCAGTGAAGACCCGGGGAAGAGAGTTCCAGGTAGAAGGAACCAAGTGAACAGTCCTTGAGGTAGTCATGAGCTGGTGTGTTCTGGGTACAGATAACGGTTAGCATGGTTAGAGAACAGTGAAGGAGGGAGAGAGTGATAGGTAAGGTTTAGTTAATATTACTTGCTCTCTTGGCTTTTTCAAATAGATTTTCCACAAGTCAGACCTGTATCTTCTACTTCTTGGTGTCTACTTGTTATTGTGCCTAGTGTGCACTATTCACTGGGCATACATAATATACCCAGAGGTATATATCAAATATAAGTTTACATTTGTTGATTGACATTAGTTCCTCTCCTGGTTGTATGTTATGCTGCATGGGTGGTCCTGGTCCCTTCAGATTTATTTCCTACAAAATAATGAGGCTGAAAACAGAAGACCATGAGTTGCTACACTGGGTCACGTGGAGTATGAGAAGCAAAATCTGATGAGAAAATTCTAGCATGTGCTCTTTGGGAACAGTTTTAACACCCTCTTGGGCTTAGTTTAAAGGCACAGCCCTCTGAACTTCATATTTCACAACCGCCTTGTCAAATGTGTGCACAGATGTGTCGGAACACCTCTACGAGGAACATGCGACAGGAGAGAAGTGGTGATGTTGCCCTGGAGCCTCCTAATTCCACTGCCTCTGGCTGAGACAGGGGAGGCAAGACATCAGCACTCTTCTTTTCAGGTTGGATGTCTTCAATGAAACAAGCAGACTCTCAGCCCCGGGGTAGATACCGGTGTTGAAATGACCCTGATTTTTCTTCCTTGTCCCATTCCCCATGGCAGCAGATGTTAAGTTAGCATTTGAGCCAAAGCTTTACAAAGAATTTGCTGGAAAAGGCAAACCCTGGTTAGAACCAAAGACATATATATTTCAAAGGAGGCATAGATAATAGGTGCCTATTATCAGACTTTTCTCTCCTGGCTGGCTCTGGGGAGCTGTGAGCAGAGAGAATTGTATAGGCTGTTCAGTGCTCCAGGCTGGCCAGGGCTTTTGGGGATGTCTGTGGAGAAATAGAACCTCCCAGGATGGTAAAAATTCAAAAGCAGTGGTGGAATTTTTGCTGCATTGATGGGTCACTTTTTGTGACATCCCTCAGGATATCTTTCCAAGATACCCAGGACTTTATGTCATCAGACTCAGCTACACATGTGACCTGGACCCTCACACCTTCTCACTGATCTGTCTTGTTTCTGAGCAACTTCTCTGAACTTGTCTTGCAACATCCTTCTGAGCAGCTTCTGACCCAGTTAATCATACTGCTTCATTTGGGTATTGCCTTTTGACACTTTTCTCATCTCAACCTCAGACTGTTCACCTACATCTAAGATGTCACATTCACTTGGACTCAAAGGCATTTTTCTGTCCCAGCCATTCCCTCCTATGTTGGTCCAGACGCATGCACCCCGGCTCAGGACCCAAGCACTGAGGAACCAGTCTATCTTTCTTATTTCTGAATTCTAGGTCTTTTACCCCTTGGCTCTTAAGTCTTCGAGCCTCCCAGGACTCAATTGTTTACACCTGTAATCTCAGCTATGTGAGAGGCTGAGGTGGGAGGATCACTTGAACCCAGGAGTTCGAGGCTGCAGTGAGCTATGATCTGACTTAGAGATCCCATCTCTAAAAAAAAAGTTAAAAAATGAAATAATATTTCATTTTCTTTTCTTCTTACATATAGTGGGTGAATAAATTTATAAGTGGGCTGAAGGTGGAGAGTTTGAAATAGGAAGTTTCTAAATATTTGTTTTCTTGGGTATTTTATACTAGGGAAGGGGATAATGTGATGGAGAGTAGACCTGCAATGTGGCTGTCAACAGAAGACGAAGTAGCCCATGTGACCCCCAGTGCTCTCAAGTCGGTAACGTAAGGTTTAGTAAAAGTAGCCAGAAGGGTGCATGTTCAGAAGCAGGTGGGAGAGAGCTTTCTCCTGCCAACAGCATGTTTGCATATTTTTCTCAGGTTCTTTGGAGAACTAGTTGGTGTAGAAGAAATAAGGAGAATAAGTATGAGTCTTTAGGAGTTATGAGTGGGCGTAGAATTGTGTAACTCTTTCTCAGGAAACAGGGAAGAGAGGTATTTGTTTGGATATAGGAGTCATTAAGACATAAATTAAACAAGATTTTCAGGTGATTCTTATAGGACTGTCAAGGAAAAACACTCTGAGAGGTAGAGATGTTCTTTTATACCTTGCATTAGCATCAATCACTGTGCTGAGTGTAGAGAACATCTTTAATACATGGGACTGATTGCTAGAATGATAAACCAAATGCCATTAAAACAAATTCAAAGCTTGTCCAAATTCTTCTCTGTGATAGAACTGGGTTATGACAAATTAAACTGGAAGTAGGCCATTACTGGGCCTTGACAATGTGTTACATGCAAAATTTTGTTGTAATGCCATTTTATATATTAATAGTAGGTGCCTATTATCAAGCAGGTATATGATCATTGTCATGAGAAAATGGGAACAAATCTTAGCAAACTAGGTGTCAGAACACTTGGAAAAGACTTTAATTACAAGTGCTCTGAAAAGGAAAGCAAACTCAGTTATACATTTACATGAAAAAATACATAAGAAAAAGAGAGAGGGGTTTTAAGCACATCCTATTTTATCATTTTGGAGTAGTTATCCTATCTGCCCAAAGATGGGTCTTCTCAATCCTAATTCTTAAAACATTTATAATGTTTTCTATTTCAAAGAAAGAAAGAAAGAAAGAAAGAGAAGGAAAGAAAAGAAATTCCGAGTCAGTCTTTATCCTTCTCTTGTTCTTAAAGCTCATGAACTTAAAGAACATGAACAGAACCTGAATGATCTTGGGCTACTCACTTAACTTACCTGAGTCTCAGGTTCCTTGTCTGTGAGGGGAAGCCAAAATTGCTAAACATCTAAGGTCATCATAAGGATGAAATGAGAAAATGTATTTGAAAGTGCCTACCTAGAATAGGTCCTGGGGGGAGGTAAGATGAGTGCCCAATAAGTTCCAAATGTCTTTTAAGAGAAGAATCTTTATTTGACATTGGAAAGTTATTTAACATTTCTAAGCCAACTTTATTCTGCTTTTCAGAGTTGCTTTGTTATTACAGATCTTTTGAATTTCCATATGAATTTTAAAATCAGATTGTCATTTCTACAAAAAAGTCTACTTAGATTCTGATTCTGATTGCATTGAATCTATAGGTTAATTTGGAGAAAATTGACATCTTAAAATACTGAGTCTTTTAAACCATGAACATGGTATAGTTCTATATTTATTTAGATCTTTTAAAATTTCTTTCGGTAACATTTTGTAGTTTTTATTGTACAGGCCTAGCACATCTTTTGTCAGATCTATCTCTAGTCATTATTTTTGATGCTATTGTAAATAGTGTTTTTATTAACTTTAAATCTCTCAATAGTCCATTAGTATGCAATAGAAATAATATTGAGTTTTACACATTGATCTTGTGCCTTGCAACCTTGCTAAAATCACTTATTAGTTGTAATTAGATGTTTTTGTAGATTCCAAAGAATTGTCTACATAGATGATGATTTCACCTGCAAATAAAGACAGTTTTAACCTTTTCTTTCCAAGATGGATTCCTTTTCTTTTCTTTTCTGTTCCTCCCTTCCTTCCTCTCTCCCTCCCTCTCTCTCTCTCTCTCTCTCTCTCTTTCTTTCTTCTTATTTTATTGTGCTGGATAGAACCTATTGTAAAATGTTGATTAGAAATGGTGAAAATAGATATTCTTGCCTTCTTCCTGACCTAAGGAGATAAGTATTGGGTCTCTCACTATTAAGTATGATGTTTATTTGTACATTTTTTCATAGATGCTCATTATCAGTTTGAAGAATTTCCCCTCTATTCCTAGTTTGCTATAAGTTTTTTTTTATTGGTGATAGATGTGGGATTTATCAAAGAATTTTTCTGTATCCATTGAAATGATCTTACGGTTTTTCTTTTATGGACTATTACTATTCTAAATTACACAGATTGATTTTCAAATGGCAAACCAACCTTGGATTCATTGGATCATTGCACTTAGTCATGATGAATTAGTGATCAATTTAGTTTACTTAAATTTGCTTAGAAATTTTTCGTCTATGTTTATAATGGACATTGGTCTGCAGTCTTCTTATAATGTCTTTGTTTGGTATCAGGGTAATGCTGGCTTCATAGAAATGAGTTGCAAAATATTCCCTCCTCTTCAATTTTTTGGGGAAAGATTTCGTATGATCAATATCATTTCTTTCTTAAATGTTTCTTAAGCTGGACACCGAAGTCATTCATTTGCTATCTTCTAATGTGGACATTCATGCTATGAATTACCCTCTAAGTACTGCTGTATCTGCATCTCGCACATTTTGATATGTTGTGTTTTCATTTCTATTCAGTTCAAAATACATTTCCCTCTTGATTTTTTCTTTGACCCATAGGTTATTTAGAAGTGAATTTTTTGTGACCAAATATTTGGGTATTTTCTATTATGGGTTTCTAATTTAATTCCACGTGGTCACAGAATATACCTTGTATGATATGAACCCTTATGAAATCATTTAATATTTTTTTATGGCCCAGAATATGGTTCATCTATGGATATTTTTTCTAGATTTTATTGTTTCTGATAAGAACTAATGCTGTTATTCTTATCTCTGTTTCCTCTGTGTATATAATGTGTCCTTTTTTCCTCTGATTGTTTTTATGATTTTCTCATTGGTTTTCAGCAATTTAGTTAAGCTGTGCCTTGGCATAGTTTTCTTCTTGTTTCTTCTTTTTGTGATTTGTTAACCTTCTTGAATTTGCATATGTAGAGTTTTCATAATATTTTGAAAATACTTGGCTATTAATTGTTCAAATGTTTATTCTGTCTTCTCCTTTCTTCTCTCCCCTGGGACTCTGATTATATATATATATATATATATATATATATATATATATGTTAAGTCACTTGATGTTTTCCACAGCTCAGTGATGCTCTTTTTTCAAGTTTTGCTATCTCTTTTTTTAAATTTCAATGTTTAATTTTACTTGATTCTATTACTGTTTTCTAATCCACTGATATTTTCTTCTCTGTTGTGTAATCTGCTTTTAATCCAATTCAGTATATTTCTTTTATCTCATATATTGTAGTTTTTATTAGAAGTTGACTTTGTCTGGAATGAAGCAAAGGTAGTGATATTAGACCTGAATTTATTTTAAAGAGAGTTATTTAATAAATACAAGCATAGGTAGGGGTTGAATTTGGCAACAACCGCGAAAGTGACTTAGGAAACCTCTATTGTGTGTTTTCCAATAGATGGAGACACTGAGGCTAAGGGTGGGGTGCAGATTCCCTAGACCATGAGTGGAGAAGGCACTTCGCAACGTCTTTTTTTTTTTTTTTTTAAATATTCTTTCAAAGCTTTGTTTTATTCCTCTGTGATCTTTTCTACTTTCTTTTCTCTTTTATCTGCGACTTCTCTACCGGTTCATCGGGCAGCGACTTTCTTTTTTGTCTTCAGACAGCTCATAGTTCCACACCTACAGCCTTTCCCACAACAGGCAGCAGGGGAGACACACTATCGCATACTGATCAGCGAGTACGGTCCTTTCTGCTGTGTATTTATTAAGATTAATTTACTAGGGTGTTCAGGGGGTTTATTGAGCACTTAGAAATGTTAATGGACACAGTTCCCAATAAATTATGTCAACAGATCTTTATGGAAACAGCGGGGAGCTTTTAAATCGAGCCCAAGAAGCAGCCTTCACTCCATGTGGTGGCTTCAGTGCAACCTTTAAGAAAATGACAGGTATTATCAGCCAGAGTGTGGGGCCTGTGATCTTCCCACTGCCAAATCCTCACTGGGAAGTCATCCTCATAACAATGGCCATTATGTGTTAATGGTTGCTGTTTGCAGGAGGCTGGTCTTGGGATTTCATATATGCCTTCTTTGATCCTGCAAATGTCAGGTTTATTTCCCATTTCATAGATGAGGCAACCAAGGTCCTGAGAAGGGACCCTCAAGATTATGGCTTTTATCCATCCCCCACACCTCCAACTCCAGCAGTGTCAGGCTTTAGGCAATTATATGTTACCCTTTCATGCTTTTTGGCTTCGGCTTGCAATTTTTCCTTCTACCTGGAACACCCTCTCTCTCCCTTTTACCAGCCAACTTATCCTTCACATCTCAGCCCTTGTGATAAAACAGATCCGTTCATGCCACTCTCCTCCTTAGCTGTCTCAGAACATTCCCTTTGCTTTGGGATCAAGTGCACACTTCTTAGTGTGGCTGGCAAGGCCCAGTGGGGGAGACCTTTCATTGCTACTTCTAATGAAACCCATTCCCCCATTCCCTCTGTGCCCTCTCTCCATTCCCTGCTTTACCTTTCCCAGGGCCTCCGTGTTACCTGACATCATGCATTTGTCTGTTGTGTCATGATTCTCCCCTGCTAGAATGTCACCATGGTGAGGGCAGGTATTTTCATCTGTTTTGTCCTTGGCACCACCCCTAATGTTGCAGAGAAGCTGTTGAAAGTGAAGACAAAAGGAAGGCCATTGGATGTGACAGTGGGGGACTCCTGGTGACTGTCACAAGGTGATTCTGGGCAAAGAAGCCAGACCACGTGGGGAAGTAGGGAAGAAGAGGAGGCAGTGGGTAGAATGCTCTATCAAGATTTTTTTTCTTTGGGAGAAATCTTTCCTATTTTCATTTCACTCCACTTCTTAGCAGCACTGGGCACAGTTGCCTACTCCTTTCTTCTTCCTGGAACTCTCTCTTCCCTTGACTTATTCTTCTCCCTGCATTTCCGGTGACGCCTTCTCTGTCTTATTGCTTAGATTTTCTATCTTGTTCTGTGTGTTTTGAGCACAACTTACTGCTCTTCCCATGGCTGATGGCTTCTCATTATTCAGGTCCCCGCTTGCATGTCTGTGACAACCAGGTTTTCTAGTTTCTGCATTTGATGCTTCAACGTCTTGGGGCTGTGCTGACCCAGGAGGGACTGCCCCTTCCAGGGTTGGCCAATTCCTGGAGATGGTAACGGGCTTGCCTCAAGCATGCATTTCATATGGAAGCCAACCGAGCCACAGCCATATCCCCAACCCCCTCCTTTATGGGGCTCTTACACTCAGGGTCACCATCCACCTGTCCTAATCACCCCAGGGGCAGGTACAGACAGCAACTGACAGCCCCTGTGCTCTAGAGCCCACCAAAATTATTCAAGCTAGGCAGTCCTAAACCCACTGACCTTTCCTTGCCCATTCCTTCCCCCAGAAACTATGATAAAGGCTCTTATCCATGTTTTCCCCTCACTTCCTCTGCCTCCAGAGCAGCCCCGATGTGTCCCGTGTGGCCCCCACCCTCGTGGTGTGGCAATGCCCTCCTCCTCTGTGAATGTAACAAGCTACCTTTGCAGTGGCAATCATCTCCTGGTCTGTTGGCCTTTCCATATCCGAGTAATGATAAAACCTACATTCTAAGACAGTTACCTCCCTGGAGAGCCCTCTTCTGACTACCCTTCATTCTCAATCTCAGCAAACTTGTTGGTTTCCTTCATGGAAAGTACCATGGTTGTAATTATTTTATTTGTATATTCATTTGTCTACTTATTTATTATCTCTCTACTCCTACCAGACTGGGAGAATCAGGACCATATTTGTCTCGATTGCCCTCATATCTTTGCTCTCTCGCATACCAGAGGCACTTAATAAAGACTGTTGATTGTAGAACACACAGAGAGAGATAAAATGATTCTTTGAGGGCATAGCTCAGGTAGGCTAGCCTAGGCTATGCAGCAGTGATGAACAGACCTATAAATTCAGTAGCTCAATCCAATAAAACTTTATTTCCTACTTGCACAAACTCAGCCACACATGGGCAGCTCATCTTATAGCAATGCCATCCTAACCTACAGCCTCCAGCATTGGCCCATCAGTGGCCTGGAAGTGGCTTACATCACTTCTGCCTATACTCTATTGGCCAACATATAATCAAATGGCCCCAATCTTCCCAAGTGCACCAAGAGTGGCAAACCGCAAAGCATTGTCTCTCTACTACACCATGCAAGGGAGAAGGGAGCCTTTGAGGAGGCCGTGACCTGCTGCCCCGGAGAAAGCTGGCCAGAAAGCAGTGAGAGCTCAGGAGCAGCTAGTGAGCTTGGATTTGCTCTGGAGCTCATCAGCACCCAGTTTCTCATTTTTCCAATATCCTCTAATGGGCTAGGAGCTCAGGATGCAGGCAGTGAATTAAAAGGGCATGATTCATGTCCCATTTCTGCCACTAACTAACTATGCAGCCTTGGGCAAGTCTCACCTGTTTGAGCCCTAGTTGCTTTGCCAGTAGAGTGAGCATCAATACCTGCCTCACAGAGTGGACGTGAGGCTTGGAGATGATGTGTGTGCATGCCTAGCATGAACACTTTGCTTGATGAGCGACTGTCGTCATGATAGCTGTTGTTTTTACCATCTTGGTAATTATAGTGAAGCCGACGGAGACATGGTCCTTGGCAAAGTGGGAGCAGCTTCCACTGTTTTTGGATTTCTAACTCTGCATATGGTGACCCCGCAGACAACCTCACACCTGTTCCATAGAAGAGAAAAATATCCTCCCCTGGATTTGGCCATTCCCTCTGTCTTACAGTTGCTATGAGAGCCGCTCCCCTTCCAACTTTAGTTGGGAGGTCAATTGCAGTGCAGTCCTTTTCCAGGGTAATAAGTTTTTAATGTAGACGCAATTACAGAATAAGCAGTTGATTAGTTCATTATGAAAATACCAAAAACAACACCATTTGCGGTGGCAGCACCTCCGGGAAGACAGATGCATTCCCTTTTCATGTTATCAGTCGGGTCAGAGTGCCAGGAAAGTTAACATATTTTTCCATAATATTAAGGCCTTTTAACACTGAAAGACCATTACGTGAGAAAAAAATTCCCCCTCTAGGGTATTAATTAGAGAGATAGGGCTTTAAAAAAAATCATAATCCCATTAAAATCCTCTCTTATAGCCATTTTCATAAAGAATCCTTAATGTGAAATGTGGTTGGAAAACCGCAAGTCTGGCTGAAGAATTTATGAAAAACACTACACAGCTGATTTATCATTTTTAAGAGAGGAGGAAACAAAACATTGTGTCAGATTCCTGGCTTTGGGTTTCTAAAACAATTACGAACAGCCTGGACCAGAAGTCAGAGAGTAATGCAGTCTTTGTAGTACAGTCTCCAGCCTCTGCCAGAGCTAATGATGACAGATGATCACTCCGGGTGGAAATTTACACTCTGTGTCCCAGCCCTGGCTCACTCTCTTCTCTTGGGGCTTTCCCGGGTTGCACTGGGTCTCTGGCTGGTGTGGCAATCAGGTTCTGAATTCTTGCACATGTGCTTAAAACTATAGGCATTTAAAATGTATATCTGTTTGTTCATTTATTCATTCCAAGGATAGGTATCTACTGAGCCGCTCTGCACCCCACGTCCTGTGCTAGGTGCGGGAGATACAATGGTGAAGGGAGTAGACAAGTTCCCCGAACTCAGGGGCTTCTGGTACAATGGAGGGGCGGTTCATTAATCCACAGGTCACAGCGGCTGGTGTGAAATTGCCAGTGGGTGGATGGAATGGATGAAGGAGGGATGCGGTCCTGGGAGAGTGAATAACTGAGGCCATGGATATAGCCAGGGGGCGTCAGGAAAGGCCTCCCCTGAAGCTGACATGAAGGAAGGGCAGGGGCTGACTGGGCAGGGATGAATGGGGCGTTTCAGGCAGAGGAGACGGTGTTTGCCAAGGTCCTGTCCTGGGGGAGAAAGGACAGAGGACGTTTGGGAGCCTGAAAGGAGTCCAGGCGGCTGGAAGTATGAGGTCCGTCTGGAAAGTATCCAGCCATTGTTAATGTAACGAGAACGGTTACACGGCTGGATACTTTCCAGACGGACCAGGGACAGCGAGTGAGCGGGGAACTGTAGGGCACCAGGCGGGAGGGGTGGGCAGAGGGGTGTGGGCCACAGGAGGTGAGGACTGCCATCTCTGTCCTGAGAGAATGGAAACCACTGGAGCATTTTAGGAGGCGACATGATCATGTTTCCATGTACGTGTAAACATTCATATGCATATGATGACGTTGCCACATTGTGTGATGCCGAATGAATCGCTTTATCTCTCTCCGATTCTTTCCTCATTTATAACATGGTACTGATAATGGGACTTACATCTAGTTTTACAGTAGCTGTTAAAAGAAATGACCTAGGTGACAGTGCTTGTTCTAGTGTCTGGTGTGCTGTATTCTATAAGAAAATTTTTCTTCCTTCCTGCTTTCCTTCCTTTCTGCCTTCTCTCCCCTCCTCTTCTCCTTTTTCTCCTCTCCTTCTCTACCTCCTTCCTTTCTTCTGCCTTTACAAAACGGATTAACTCAATACATCATGCTTCTTTTAACTTTTAGGGCTCATGGTTATTTTCTTTATAAGCAAGGGGCTCTGCTTTGCTTACTGTTCTCATTAAATCAGTTGGTCTTCAAGTCAATCAATCAGTGAGTATTAAATGCGCACTCACTTTGTGCCTGGTTCTGCAGAGACACCCAGGGGCTTGGAAAGCTCCCTAGTTATAACATTTGTGCATCTGTATGGTGCTAAGTGCACAAGAAGTCTTTGCTTGAGGAAACAGGTGGCTTTAGGAGAGAGACTACACAGAAGCCAGGTCACTGGCTGATTTCTCTTCCTTAGGGGAATTTGTTAGTGAGTTCAGTCATTAGACATAGCATAAAATCTAAGCCTCTTTAAAGACGCACAGTCATCTTAATTTTGGTTTTAACTTTTCTCCTTTCTTGTGGCACCATCTATGTCTCCTCATTTCCCTTTTTGTGTGAGATAATAATGAAGACACCATCTCACTGTCACCTTCAGGCTGGCAAGAACAGCCGTCATTGAGTCTTCCAGCGACAGTTTGAGTCTGATTTCCCATGTCTGTTTTGGCTCATCGAAAAGTGCCAAAACAATCATATGACTTAATTACAACTCACTTATCTTGATGATTTTTTTTTCTTTTTGGTAAATAATCTTGATGTAAAATCCTAGTGGGCCACGAGAGAGGAGGCGGGATTTTAATGAACTGGTGATGAAGTGGAAATATTTTGAAATGTCGAATAATGTATTTTGCTTGTCACATAATTACTTATCTGCTGCCTAATACCACATTTCATAATATCTTACTTCCCAATCTGTTCATCTGGCAACAAAAATTCTTTGAGATTGTCATGTGCTCCCAAATAAAGACCAGTGTATTAGAAGCTCAACATATAATGATGCTTTAATGGCCTGATAATGTCTCTTTTATGAAATGGAGAAAGGGTTTTCTTGTTTTTCTGAAAATACATTTTCTTCTCCAAGGGAATATTGTTTGAATATTGTCTATCATTGAGAAGAGATGAATACACACACACACACACACTCTCTTTCTCTCTCTCTCTCTCTCACCAATCCAGAAACAAAGGGTTGTTAAATTCCAATTAAAACCAACATCTTTTGTTACTTTTGTTTTAACAATACATCGTAAACACACAGAAATGTCGAATGCATCCCAGAAGAAAAAAAATTCTTGTATCTTTTGACAATATATTTTGGAAACCATACATACATACAACACGTGTGTTTTCATAATTACAGATTCAGTTTATTGCATGTTTACCATGTTCCAGGACCTGTGCTGCATACTAGGGATGTGAAGAACAAGAAGAGGTTTTTGTCCTCATAGACCTGACAGTCTAGACTAGCAATTCTCAACGGGGCTGATTTTGTCCATTTGGGGACATTGAACAATGTCTAGAGACGGTTTGGGTTGTCACAACTTGCAGGGGGATGTGGCTGGCATCCAGTGGGTAGAGGGCAGGGATGTTGCCAAGCATCCTACAATGCACAGGACTGCCCCTGCCCCTCGGCAAAGAATGACCCTTCCCAAGATTAGGAAACTGTGGCCTAATGTTAAAAACCTGAAAAACCCGGCAATTACAATAGAGTTTGATAAAAATATTCTGTGCCAGAGGAAGCTTAGAGGGCACGGTTGGGGCAAAGTGGTTGGCACCTAACCTGGCCTGGGGGGTCAGGGAAGGCTTCCTGGAGGAGGTGATGGCTGAATGGAGTCTTGAAGAGCTGGAAGACCTTAGCTAGAAGAAGAAATGGGGAAAAGAAATGGGGAAACATAACATCGACTGGGCAGTCAGCGTCCTGGTGGATCCACAGTGTGGCTCATCGTGTGGCCTTCGACGAGCCATTTCACCTCTCTGGGCCTCAATTTCCCACCCCACCCTCCACCCCCAATAAAATGAGAGGTTAGACTGGATGATTTCCTAAGTCCTTACCAACTCCATGTTTATTATCCTACACCTCCAGCTTGTCTCCATTTGTAAAATACAGAATTTGTTTTTTTGGTTTGTTTTCTATTTTTTTATTTTTTTATTGTAGGGACTTCTCCTTTGACAGCTTTAAGCCTCCTGTTTGTTTACCCAACAACAAATGACTTTCCTCTGGTCCCAGGCTTCTGAGAACACAGATATTCCTCCTCCTCATGCAACTTACAACCTGGCCCCAAACCGCTTCCCGGAGGGTCCACCCCATCGTCGTCAGGGTCCTTGAGCTCTCGTGGGTTGAGGAGCTGGGTGCCCTTTGCTGCCTATACTTCTTCCCCGGTGGTGGTCTGAAGTAGGGCAGGCAGAATGGACACAGGACTGGGGACGGTGGTGGGGGCTGAGCGATTTGGAATGTTTATAAGAAAGAATCAGTAGAACTGGGCCCGTTCCTGGGGCTTGGGGGATGAGACGATGCAGAAATACAGGAGGGTTTGGACTTGAGCAGAGGGTGACTTGTGACACCCTCCTCTCGCAGAGGAGAAGGAAGAAGCTGGTTTCATATAGAGATGGTGCTTCTGGATCCTCTTTCTTCCTGGGGGGCCAGGGAGACCCGTGGGGGTGTGAGAGGTCCAGCGAGGCCAAACAGAGTCCTTTCCTATCTCAGGGTCCAAGGCAGCTCTGAGACAAGAGCACGAGACTCCTCGTGTGGAGAAAGAGCCTCCTTCGAGTCCAGGTACTCCCTGAGCACTCACAGCAGACTAGGCGGGGACACGAGGGAAATCTGTGCCTGGGTCCTGGTCTTCAGCCTAAGGGCACCAAGAGGGACTCACAATGGGAGTAAAATAATCTGAACTCGAGTCCCAGGTCTGTTGATAAGATGCTGTTTCTGGGCTTCAGTTTCCCCCTTTTAAGAAAAGGGTCGATTCTTCGATGTTCCAGAGATGCGGTGAGGAGTGACGAGGGAAAGGGCGGTGAAAGCGCTGCGGAGGCCGGGCAGTTCTGTGATTCGGTTGAGACACACCCAGTGGCAGGGTTCTGGGTGAGCACAGACTCCGTCTCCTGCCTGCCATTGGCCAGGCAAGACGCGAAGGGTGCCTGGGACCCGTGAGAGAGGCAGGGCCTGTGGTTAGAAGTTATTCTTCAGCTGGTCCTAAAGGAACCGGAATTTGCTCCAGTGTTTCTCAGCAGGGCCCTGCTAGCATATTGGGCGGGAAACGCCACACATCCCAGGACGTTTCACACCCCTGATCCACAGTACTTGCAGCCTCTCCGTCATCACTTTGATAATAAATCGTGGCCTCCCCCACACTTCCGCCTGCTTCCAAAGGTGGATGTGGGGTGGCGTCACCTGCTTAGAACATCACATATTAGGAAACCAAGCAAGAGAGAGCGACAGTCGGGCCCAAAGCCATATAGCTATTAAGTGGAAGAACTGAGATTTGAACCAAGGTACATTCTCATTCATTCTCTCTCTCCCTCTGAAATGTATAATAACTTTATATATCTTTTTTATAACTTTGCTTAATTTTTGCTTTTATTCCACCTAATATCAATTACATTTCCTTACTCAATTTATTCCATCTTCACCCTTCTCCCTAAGATTGCATCTAAATTTGGAGGGGGCTTACATATGTGGGTATAGGTATGACCTTTGGTCATTTCGTGTCTACAGTAGCTTCTGCTCCCCAGCTTGGTTCTTGGCTGACATGAGTCATCTGTCCTGACACCTGCAGAGGTGCCCGTTTTCCTCTTTGGTCTCTGATCACACGGTCCATGCCATGCTGGCCGGTGTGTCTCCTTGTCCCGAGCCCAGGGTCTGTCCAGGTTTCATAGTCTACTCTCATCAGAACCTGGATCTCACCCACTGCCTGATGCCACCACCCTTGTGCTTGGTGGCCTTACACCTTTCCTGGCCAGGTGCTACTCATGGACATTGGGAGACCCAGGCAGACCCAAGAACGTGGACCCACAGTAGGGATTCTGAATTCAGCCCAAGACTTGGCCCCTCCCACTTACATAACTAGGGGTGCCCGTTACATCTGTGAGCTGGTTTTTTGACTCACCACTATCTTTTTTGCACAAGTAAAATATAATTGCAGGCTTATTGTTATGTTATAACCTCGCATGGAGGAGTGGGTGGTAGGGTGGGCCGAAGCTCAAGACAGATAATGGCCTTATAGATCTGCAGCCCTCAGATCACCCACGTCCCCTTCTCTTCTTCCTGTTCTTAATCTGATGTTGAGACAATAACTAAAGCCACAACGCGAGTCGATGTTACTCACCCGCGCGGTTACTCCCAGGCTGGGGAGGACACGTGACACCGGTTATCGCCTGTTTCCCAGCTTTCCATCTTTGAGGGCCCGGGACTGGGGGTCTCCCTCATTCGCTGACCGAGGAAAGCCTGATTCTCCCTTCATGCCCTTTCTCTGCTCATCCCCCAGCAGGGAATATCTGTGATCCAGGGCCAAAGTCTCAGACGTGCTTGGGAATTCGAGAGTTATGAAAAATCTGCATTTTATTTCTACCATGGGCAGCATGTGGAACCCCATCCCAGAGAATGCACCAACAGCTGACTTAATTGCTCTCTTACCTAACTGTTTCCTCTCCTATAGCCCAGAATTCCTCATATCTTCTGGGCCAGAAACAAAAGCTAGCTGAGCAAAAGCTCGTCCGTATCAGTACTGTGTTTTGAAGCCAAAAGCCTAGAATGCGGCTCTTTTGTGGTCTGATTCTGTGCGCAAACTCCCCACAGAGACTCTGGGTGCCCGACGGTCATCTGCCCAACAAGTAAGTGCCGCTGTATACAAAAATGTGTCAGGGGAAAACATAACAGTCAGTTCTTCATAATATCTCACCACATGTGAATCAGACATACCTAGCACCCAATACTTTGAAAAAAAAAGCTGACAAAGCTTATAAGCATAAATCCATTCCTGTGATTTTTCTCTTTGCCTGATATCTGTTTTGCTTCTAGATTATGAGCTCCTGGATGCAGGAACTAGGTCCATTTTTTTAAATCAATGTAGTCCTTGTGCCTGGAGTGATACACATAGAAACATTTCAAAAATATTACTGATGAATGCATGCATGAATGAATGAGTTAGTGAATAATCAGGTCTATTCTGAGGTTCTATAGGGAGGAGAAGGGATCTGAACTTGAAGAACAAATGTGAACACAGACAAGACAGCTGGGGTATTTTATTCTTCTCAACTGCTCAGAGCATCTCCTCCACCCCTGGGTTAGGCGCAAGGCTGGGGCAGGTGAGTGTGTGGAGAGAGAAGTGGTCTAGAGTTCTGGAGAGTTGACTCACATCCTGGCAATTTGCTGGGTGGCCATGGACAAACCCAGCCCTCCTCTGGGTCTTTGTGTTCGTTTTTCTTTTTTCATCTGTAAAACTTTCGAAGGGACCGAGAGAGTTCTTCAGGTTCACAGTTCTACTACCTCCTGACGAAGCTTCTGCCTCCCATCTTGGGCCCCACGTGTTACAAGCGGCTTCCTGCAATTGCTCTCCCCGCTCCTGACACAGCAGATGGAGCTGGAGCCCGCCCACGACGGACAGATGAGCCTCATTTGCAGCCCTCAACATTCAACCACTTGGCTACTTGGCAGAGTCACCAAGCTCCGAGATGCCGGGAGAGTCCTCTCTGTGCCCAGCCACGCAGACAGCGCCCACTCCCCTGCCGCTGCCATGCCAGGGACCTGGGCGCGTGAAACCCAGGAGCCAGCCTCAGCCTCGGGTCTGCGAGGCCTTCGAGGGAAGCCACACGTGGGCACAGGAATATTGCCCAGAGAGCAGGAGATGAAGGGCAGGTGTCCAGACATACGTTAGCCAGCTTGGTCTGTTTGCAGGTCCAATTTCTCAAAGGCCAGTTGGCTTCTTTTTGATGCCCTATTCAGTAATAATATCCATAATTCTAGAGAGGTCTGGTATTAAACATAGGTTGTCTGAGAATTGAAGCAAACTTTCTTCCCATCTCAAGTGTTGATGCTGAAGGCTTTGAGTGGCCAAATAGTTCTATAACAATAACATCTCCCTGATACCTACGGAGTGCTAAGTCTGTGCGAGGCGTACACATCTTTACATACTTTATCTTACTTTATCCTCATAACACCATTATAAGATCGCTGCTACTATTATCACTATTTTATAGCTGATGAAAAAGAGAATTAGGAATGTTAAAGAAATGTCCATGAAGTCATATAGCTACTAAAAGGATTCACACCCAGGAAAACCCACACCCTTCTTCCTTCCCTTCTCATGTCATTGAGGGAAAATTCCCTCTTAAATACACGTGCCCCCTGGCCTTGGTTCTCGGGATGATGCTCTGGGAGTGAGGATGGGGCTGGGAAAAGTGAAGGTTCGCTCCAGTGTTAATTCACTGACTTTTCTCACCTGAAAACATGTCCTGAGCAGTGACCATGGGCTAGATGTTGTGCTGAGTATTGGCATTAAACCAGTGAGCAAACCAGATGTGGTCAGTGAGGAAGATGAGTTTCAATTAAATAATCACGTGGGTAAATATATTTTTACAAACTATGCCTATGGAGGAAAAGTAAAGGGTGTTGTTATTGTTACCATTATTTTTGTTGTTTTTGTAGTAGTAATTATAATAGTAATAATTGCTGTCATAATCACTATTGTGGGAGGACCAGATCGACATGGGTGGTGAGTTCAAGAAAGTCTTTCCTAAAAAAATAGATATAAGCAGAGTCCAAAAAGATGAATGAGAAATCAGGAGAACAGAGAACATTCTAGGAAAGGGGAAGGGACGCATGTGCGTGAAGGCTCTGAGCTGCCTTATTTCCCCCAAGTAACACGTGTATCTGAGGGCCAAAGTGAAGGCTTAGATTTCCAGGGGACAGAAATCAACAGGAAGGTAGCGCCACGTGTCTGGAGAGGTGGGAGCTGCTGGATCACGCGGTACCTTGTGATGCGCGTGTGGATTTAGATTTTGCTCTAAAGTGCAGCGGGAGTTAGTCAAAGGGTCCTAAGCAGGGGAGCGAGGTGACGGCGTGCGGACGTTAGAGCTTACCCTGATTCGCGGGTGGTTAATAGATTGGAAACGGGTGGGAGGAACAGGGGCATCTCAATTGGAGGCCCAGGTAGGAGACAATAATGCTTTGGTCTAAAGAGGGGATGATGGAGATGAGGAGAGAGGAGATGAATTTGGAAAATATTTTGAAAGGAGACTTGAAAGGACACAACTTGAAAATATCCTTGAGATGTGTGTGCTGGGGGCTGAGGAGGGCAGGGATTCATATGTCATTTAGAATTGCTCTTAGGGATCCAGCAAAGACTGAGGAGTGACATCAGGTGGAAATTCAGCAAAAGCCTTGTCCTGTGCTAGCAGCAGTAAGTGCAGTGCACAGCTGCCATCGGTGCTCAGAGGCTGACGTGGGGAGGCAGGAGACACCACCACAGGCAATGGTTACTTGACGCTACATAGTGCTGGACTATCTAGTGAACTTGGAGAAAACACACGAAGAAAATGATTGTGTTCGGGGTATCCCAAGTTCTGACAATAAGTTTTCCTTAAACTTGCCTTAATATCTCTCATTTCTTTACCCTTCTGGGTTTACTGGCAACAGATATTTTTGAGGATAGGCACTCCTTACAAAATAAGTATCATTTTTCTTATAGATGAGGAAATGGTGGCATCAGAGAGGTAAAGTCATATACCTGAGGTCACACAGCCAAAACTGCAAGTCTGGAGCTCACTGTATACAGCCATCCTCTTTCTCAGTGGTGTAGGAATATTCAGCCGAAAGAAGAACCTTCCCTCTCCTCTTTGGTTCTGTGTCCGCTTTCCCTCCCTCTACTTCCCAGCAGGTCTCAGCCTACCCACCCCTGCTGGTGGTGACTGGTGAGTGTATGACACTGAGTCAAGGGTGGGAGGGTCCTGTTTTTCCTCTGATGGCCCCAGTTGTAGTAAATGTTGGGATTGTGGGTTAAATTTCATCTCATTTGATTTCTTGTAAAATTGGAAGTGGAGCTTATTCTAAAAAACAAATCTAGTATTTCAGATTTATAAACTAAGATATTTTGCTGGTGTCCATTGCTATGTACTGAATCACCCTTATCCCAACACCTGGCAACCACTGCCCTGTTTTCTGTTCCAATAGCTTTTCCTTTTCCAGAATGTAAAAGGAATCAGATAGTATCTGGCACTTTGAGCTGGCTTCTTTCACTTAACATAATGCATGCATTAATAGTATGTTGCTTTTTATTCCTGAGTGGCCTTCTGTTGTATGGACGTACCACCGTATGTTTATGAATTCACCAATTGAAGGACGTTTGGGCTGTGCTCACTTTTTGGTGATTATGAGTAAACCCACTTTAAACTTTTGTATACAGGGTTTTGTGTACGTTTTCATTTATCTTGGTTAAATATCTGGGTGTGGGATCGTAGGATCATGCTGTAAGTGTATTTTTAACCTTAAAAGGAACGATTTTTCCAAAACAGTTGTACCATTTTGCATTCACACAGGCAGTGCGTGAGAGTTTCGCTTGCTCCGTATCCTCACCAGGACTTGGCATTGTTGGATTTGCATTTGTGTTTTTGTTTGGTTTGGGTTTCTGCTATTCTCATAGATACGTAATGCTAACTCATTGCAGTTTTATTTATGTACTTTAAAGATTACTTTTTATATCTTGATTAGTATTTTTTAGAAATTTGTATGGAAGGGATTACATTAAGGCATGTCCCAACTGGAAACAGCTGTTGCTTCTAATCTTTGTACCTATTTTTTAACATTATCACGTGTTATAAGAAAGTTGTTTACTTGTCTGTATCCCTCATTGGACAGCGAGCTTCTCAAAGGCAGGAGAAGGTCTTACCCATGTCTCTTTCCTCAATACCCGGAATGATGCCTCGCCTAGGACCGCCATATGGTGATTATTTGATAAGTGGGTTTTTCAGTGAATGAATTTGCTCAACCCGTGATTAGAAAGGGTTTGGTTTACTCAACAGGCACCACCCGAGAATACTCAGAAAAAAAAAGGTTAGGTTGTTTTTATCAAGGCTTGAATTTTAAAAAATTGGAAATGTTAGGGGTAAAAGCAGACAGGATTTTAACATTACAGAACACTTCTGTGAGCCAGGCACTACGGGTGATGTTTTCGGGATGTATCTCATTTTACCCTACCCTGAACTCTGTGGTAGATAAGCAGTTGGCACAGAAAAAAAAGAGAACTGGTTTTGGATAAAGCTGCCTTTATCTCTGCAGCTTGTGACCTTGAATAAGTGGTTCAAAGCCTCCCTTTGCCTCTGTCTTCTCGTCTGCAAAATGAGCACAGTAATGCCTGACTTACGGAGTGGGGTTGGTATAATGAAGGACATGCGATTGAAGCACTTGGGGTATGCATGGGTGTGTGTGTGTGTGTGTGTGTGTGTGTGAGAACTGTGGTAAAAAAAGGCATAACATGAAATTTACTACCTTAATCTGAAGCAAGCGTACAGGTCAGCAGTGTTGAGAACATTCACATTCTTGTGCAAATGATCTCCAGAGCTTCTCCATCTTTCCAAACTGAAACTCTGCACCTATTAAACAATCTCTCTCCATTGCCCCTCTCCCCAGCCCCTGATAACCATCACTTTACTTTCTGTCCCTATAAATTTGACTACTCTAGGTACCTCATGTAAGTGGATTATACAGCTTTTTTGTGGCTGGCTTATTTCACTTAGCATAATGCCTTCAAGGTTCATTTATGCTGCCGCACACGTCAGAACTTCTTTCCTTTTTAAAGCTGAATAATATTCCATCGTGTGCATACACCACGTTTTGTTTACCCCTTCATCTGCCGATGCACACTGGGCGCTTCCTCCTCTTGGACGTTGTGGCGAATGCTGCCATGAGCATGGGTGTGCAAATACCACTTTGAGATCCTGCTTTCAATTCTTAGCATATGTTTGCATTCAGAAACACTTCCTTCCCCGTTTCAAGAGCTCTGGAAGGCTCTGGAATGTTAATTAATTTACCAGGATTCGAACCCAAGTTTTCTGGCTCTACATGATCCATGCTCTCTTCGGAGCCTCACTTTGCTCTCAGAACTTCTCAGAGATGGGACTGGCGCCTTGAATGACAGAGGAGGCTGTCTGGGGAACTTGAGAAGGTTTAGAGAAGAGAGAGAGACACGATAGTACCCATTGCTGTGAATTTCATAACCATTCACTTTATACTCTTTCTGATAGGCCCTGAAAAGTAGAATTTCACAGCTAAGCAGGGGAGATTTGCACCTTAAATTGAAGTGAGCTTGTGAGTGGACAAAATGTACAAGTTGGAAAATCAGAGTAGCATCCTCCCATGCACTGACCCTGTGCAGCTTCAACTGGGCTGAGCCAAAGGCCTTTTCGTGAAAATGTCCTACAAGAACTCGCCTTGTGGATTGTCTCTAGAGGCTGCTCCAACCCCTGTACAGAGATAGTCTTTCCTAGAAACTCGGTACAGATCACATTGCATCCTCCATCCATGGGGGGAGGGTGCTGTGTCATTATCTGATCAGTGCAGTATCCTTATTTGGGGGTAAGCTAAGCCCAGTTTTTCCATTTGATACATTGCTTTCCTTTTTTATTGTCGTTTGCTGTCCCTGGCATCAAATGGTCCGTAAATGAAACATGTACCCACTGCACTCACTTTCCAAAAAGAAAAAAACCACAAATGTTAATATCAGAGCAATCAAAATGGCTATTGCTAAGCCAATACATTTTTCTTTGAGCAATATCCAACTTTGAGGTAAAACACCTTGCATGTCGCCTGTCACATAACAGGTGACTGAAAAACGTTCTCTTTTTTCTCTTCCTTTCCTGCATTGGAATTTAGTTCCATGTAAGGAGCTAGGCTAGACACTGGAAATGCAGTAGCGAAGGAGGTAACATGTTCCCTGACCTCAAAAAGGTGTGGGGAAAGCAGGAATTGAAAATAAATAAAAGTGTTCTTGTAGGTAAGGAAGTGAAAGGAGTATTATAAATTGGATTGTGTCTTTTTCAAATTTATATGTTGAAGTCCTAGCCCCAGGACCTCAGACTGTGACCTTATTTGGGAATAAAGTCACTGCAAATGCAATTAGTTGAGATGAAGTCATACTGAGTACAGAGGGCCCCTAATCCAATGTGACTGTTGTCCTTATTAAATAAAAGGGGGGCAGGGAGGATTTGGACATAGACACACATAGCAAGAACACCTTGTGAAGATAAAAGCAGAGATAGCAGAGATCTACAAGCCAAAGAATGCCAAAGATTGCCCAGCTATCCCTCAAAACCAGGATAGAGCCATGGAACACATTCTCCCTCACCACCCTCAGAAGGAACTAACTCTGCCGACACCCTGACCTTGGACTTCTGGCCTCCTGAACTTTGAGACCAGTAAATTTCTGTTGTTCAAGCCACTCAGTTTGTGGTACTTTGTTATGTTAGCCCTAGCAGGCTGATTCAGGGAGCTACGGGAGTATTTAGCGATGGGATGAAGGTTAGCAAGGTCCCTTGGAGGACATGGTGTCCTCAGCTGAGCCCTGAGAGATGGTTCAGAGTTAGTTTTAGAAAACCATAAAGGAGAGCATTTTGCAGAAGAAAATAGTATTTTTACATATGGTTAATTGTTACTTTACAATTTATTCTAACAAACCGAAGTATCTGGTTTCTAATCCCACAACCCATTAGGACTAGAAACAAAGAAAGCTGCTGCTCCCTGTGTAGCTGATAAAACAGACTGACAATGACAGAGGACAAAGGGACTATGAGACAGGAAAAATTAGGAAGACGATGCAGAGGGGGAGGAGGGAGGAAGGAGCAGAAACTGAGCAGCCGTAGCACTCCGGGGCTGTTGAGTTAAGGGGCTCCTGTCCCGTTAGTAGTATCTCATGAAATAGCTGCTGTGGGCATAAAACCACCTTTGGTATTTATGGTGATGGAAGTTAAAGTGCCTGAGGGATGTTCTGTTTCCGAAGTGATAACAAATACGTCGTAGTTTCTTGGACATACACACGGTGCTACTGCAAATTAAAACGGAAGCCCTCTTCTTTCCACTGTCTTCGAGATTCTATTTTTCAGAATGTGGATGAAGAGGGTCCCCTACCTTCTAAAGGGTTAGGTGGCCCTCTCCTGTGCTTTGGCAGGCACCTCTCTTTGCTGTATCACAGCACTAACCACGCTGGTTGCAACCTGACCTCCACCTCTCCTGTGACGTTGCTAATCTGCCTTCTACCATAGACTGTTATCTGCTTGGGACACAATCCACGCCTTTGAAATGAATCTCTCTCCCCCAGGGCCTGCATAAAAACTGGCCAAAAATGAGCATTAAATAAATATTTAACAACTCTAGTTTTAAAATATTCCTATCCTCAATGGTCAAAATTTTTTTAAAAAAGTCTGCATGCTTATAGATACAAACCCTTGTGTAACACAAATGCCTGATTTGCCAAAGGTTTTACAATTATATATGTGCATTTTTCCCCCTTCATTGCAAATTCCTGCTGGTCCCTCTGCCATCAAGATTCAATACGATTTTAATTCTCTTTCTACATAAACCTCTTCCGGTATGAGCCTATCCTGCTATGTTCTCTTTTGACAAATCCAGGGTAATTTTGAGTTGGATTGGATATTTTTCCCTTGCTTGTAGCCAGAGAAAAATCTACATGGCATTTTAAACTGTAATTTTCAGGTTTCCCCTTTAAAAGGATGTTGGCATAAAGATTTGGAAAGGTTAGACAGAAAACAGAGCTAAAAGCCAGAGCTCTGCTCTGTTTTTCTGAAAGTCTGGTCTCTTTTTTCGTTGTCATGAGGATTACCGGTGCATTCGGCCCCTGCAGGGACATGTCCTGACCCTCCCCTCTCACTGGTCAAGTTTTGAGACGGCCGAATAATCCGGAATATATCCAAGAATTCTGAACGCAGAGAGGACCTCATGGAAACCTAACACCCTCTTCTCATGCCACCCCACTGTGTCGTCTTGGTTTCGGGGATGACCCAGGCAGTGAAGATTTAGCTCCCCTATGTCGGGTGTTTACTGTGTTTCAGGTGCAGTGCTAAGCATGGGGTATGTAATGTCTTCGAATCTCACAGTGACCTTATGAGCAAGCTATGGTCCCCAATTTAGAGTTTAGAAGACCAAGGCTCATAAAGACTTTATGACACACCCAAAGACACTGTTGGTAAATGGAAAAACCAGAATTTGAGTCCCAAACTGACTGACTCAAACCCCCATTCTTATTTCATTGTGTTATTCTGGATAGTGCTGTCTGTGGACAGAGAGACCCCCGAAACTGCATCCCATGGCACAGAAAGTGTGTTGGAAAGAGTGGGGGTGAGCGAGGACCCTGGGCAGGACCAATGTGGCCTCACATGATCTCTCTGGAGTGTCGAGAGCTTTGGTTACCAGCATCTGGGGAGAGGAGGGAACGGGAAGTTATTGCTTAGTGGGAACATAGTTTCTGTTGAGGGCAATGAAAAAGTTTTGGAAATAGTGGTGATGGTTGCACAACATTGTGAATGTAATTAATGCTACCTTAACTGTGCACTTAGAAATGATTAAAATGGCAATATTTATGATAAAAAAAGAGAAAGCTTTGGAAATGTACGAGATTCTCTAGCTAGTAAGTGGTTTAAGAGCTAGGACTTGTACACCGAGTACAATGCCTGGAACATCAAAGACACTAAAGTATGTGAGGAAGAATGGATGGATGAACCACATTGGATAGTCAAAGGCACAGGTGGTTTCCCAGGAAGCAGGATATTCTCAGGATCGGGAGGTCTGCTTCTCTGGACAAAACAGTAAGTTCTGTTCTCTGGATAAGAGAAGAAATAAAAGCCATAGATCTGGCCAGTGCTTTTCTTGTCTGACTGGGAAACTCCGTAGGAAGAAGGAAGATATTATCCTCAAGATGGAAGGGCCTCTCTCACCTCCAGTGTCTTCCTGATCCATGCTAGAGGTAGCCTGGCTTGGTGAAGGAAACACCAATTTTGCCATCAGACAGACCTGGGTTCCACTCTTGATACTATTATAACATGCTGTGTGACTCTGGGAAAGCCACTCAACCTCTCTGAGCTTTGGCTTTCTTATCTATAAAATGGGCTGCTATACTTAGAGAAATGAAGGTTAAATGTTTTTACAATTAAAGATACCCAAATAAAGTGTAGGCTTTGGTTAATAGTAACATATCAATATTGGTTCATTAATTGTAACAAGTGTCCCATAATAATATACTGTAATAATATGTAAATAATAGGGAAACCAGGCCTGGGGTAGATGGGAACTGTCTGTACTATCTTTGCAATATTTCTGTAAATCTAAAACTGTTTTACAATAAAAAGTTCATTTAAAAATATGTTGTTCCCCCATCACTACCTGATAGGGTTGACAGGAGGTTTAAAGGAAATAGCGTATGAGAAGTTCTTTACCTAGTGTCAGGCACGTGATACATGCCAAAACAGCACTATGTGACCACCTAGTGCCTTTGTGTGTAGTCCTTCCTTGGGATATGCTTCGAAGGAGTTACCTGTGTTGTGTTTCCTTTTAGAAGAGCCAACCTGGTCTAGTTTCTTACAGTTGTTTTTTTGTCTCTGCTGCACAGCAAAACTTAGTGCACCCTCTCAGTGTTTGTGACTGAGCATTTTTACCTTCACTGACTCTGCTTGAATTGCATTCACTTCATCTCTCTGTTTAGTAACTAAGATAGACTGCATAGTAACAGTTGTTACACAGTGGTTACCTTGGTGTAAGTCTGCCAGATGCTTCCAATTAGAGTAATTGTATCTTAAATTTCTTTGGAAACAATCCTCAGCTCTATGAGGCTCCTTCTCTGTCTTAGGAAGGAGAGCACAGGATGTCATCAACTTCTTGTTTGCTGAGCAAGGGATTGGAGGGAATGAAGCATCAAAGTCCTCATTAGTTATTTCTAAGGGTCATGATGAGCTGCAAAATTATAATGAGGTGGGAAGAGTTTTCTTGCGGCATTGAGTAGGGAGGAACTTTCCACAGAAGTAGGTAAGATATCTCTGGGGTTGGGGCATGTCGGGAAGAAAAATCAGTCTTCTGAGAGGAAGACACCTTACTGGATTCATCTATAATTATGACTGTGCAAAATAACTTGTGTGTGTGTGTGTGTGAATTTGTGTATACAGACACATATGCATGTAAACACATGTGCATACATACATTTCCATATATTAATGTGTATATACATATATGCATACATATATGTGGATATCTATATTTAATATTTATATTTCTTCCCAACTTGGCAAGGGCAGGGTTTGCATATTGTCACCCACGTTGCACTCTTCACTCACCTTATTGTTCTACTTTTCTTGGATTCCAACCCGGGCTTACCTCCCATTCTGAGCTTTTGTTTCTCCTCTTTAACTGGATATATTTATAGAAAACTCACAGAGCAATTGGGTTGCCAGGTCTGGTCCATGTTCCTGTCCAGTAAAATGAAAATATTTAATAACATTTTAAAAACCGCAGTCACAAATGTCTATTTAATAATTCTCGATTGCGGCTCTGACACTGGATTTCAATATTTCTGAATGCTCAATGCCTGGCAGCGGCGTGGAATGGCTGTCTAAAACTGCCAGAAATTTGCTCCCTGCGGCTCTGAATGCGAATGCGGGAATGTGACTCTGGGGCAGCTCGTTTCTTCTTTCGAGAGGGATCTTTCCGTGGGCCCGCTCGGTCACGCCTGCTTATATTTAGCAGTGACTCTCTGCCCTGGAGGCAGCTCAGGACTTGGAAGAAATAATCTAAAAGCAAATACTTTATAATGGAATATTAAGGATTCTGCTTAATAATATAAAAGGCTGTCCCAAGATGTTCTGAGAGGAACATCTCTATAGAAATTTTTTCTCTTTAATGAAGTATTTAGCATTTTCCCCGGCAGGCCTGGAAATGCGGTTTGAGGGTAGCAGGTGCAGCCTGGGACTGAGGGAGCAAAGGGATGAGACAAAGGACTTATACTGGATAATAGGCTTTGAAGGTGTCAACCTTTTAACTAGACAGTCTAGTGTTTGAGGTGTATTTCCAGGAAAAAAAAAAAAAGACCTGCCATGGAGACATTAATTTATGAAAGTCTATCTCCATGCACTACTCAGCCAATTTGTGGTTGGAAATTTCGACTGCAGCTCTGTAGAAAACTGAGGGGCAATGCCTTTTCCATCTTGGTGCAATTAAGATGCCTTCTGCACTGAGGCCCAGGGCAGCCTCCTCTCTGGTCAGTTTCAGCTTCCCAGAGGAAACCCAAACAACAGTCGCATTAGTCAGAACTCTTGTGTTGCAAGTGGCAGGAACCCCAAAGCATTCCAATTATTTAGAAGGGGACTTCTCCATCCCTTCACCTTCCCTTGTATGGATGTGATCCTTATTCTTTCATAATGAAGAAAGATTTTCTCTACATGTAGGTTCGAGCACACTTGACTTCATGGCCTCCCAGCTCCTTGACTCCAATGGTTCCAAGTAGACAAAGTCACAGAAGAACTCTGATTGGCTCAGCCTAAATCACATGCTCCCCTTTGACCTAATCACTGTAAGAAGAAGGAGGTACTGTGATTGGTCTGATTTGGGTCACATGCTCACTTCTATGGGGAAGTACTGTAGCATCTGGGCCCTTACTATTTGGTACATTCTTGCCAGCTCTCTGAGGAAGGGCTTCTCTGGCTACCATGGCAGGTTGCAAGTGCTGAGGAATTACTGTCTCCCAGAAGGAGCCTTCAACCAAAACCTGCTGGGAGTTGGTGTGTAAATACTAAGGGCTCCCTTGCCTCTAGGGTGATGTAATTTTGAGACATGCATTCAACACTGTTTACCAGAAATCCAGAGTGGGATTGAACTCCAGTCTGCCACCATTGCATTTTACTTGGCGTTGCATTCTGTATTTGCTCCTTTTTCTTCTCTGTCTTGCTCCCCTTTTGCCGCAAATATTTCCATGATCACCTCTCAAGTGTGCTTGCATTTGAACCCTTAACACAGTGGCTTCTGGGGAAACCCAAACTAAGAGGCCATACCTTTTCCATCTGGGCTGCCAATCAGTTACCATGATTGGCAGCTCCTGACTCAAAGTGAGATAAAGTCATCACATGACTCAGTGGGGACTCACTTCCCAAAGGGAGTGATGTTTCTGGATATACAATAACAGTATCCATGCATTAAAAAAAATCATGAAAAACACACACAGAGCAGTACACAACGAGAACTTACAGCAAACCACTTCCCAGGGGACCAATATTTGGATACAAAACATGTCTGGCCTGATTTGCCCAGGGGAAGCAGACAGAACTCCCTTGTAGGCTGGCTCTGGAGAGGACACTGTCAGAGGATCTTGGGGTCCAGGCTGCAGTGACAGCTACACCTTATCAACACCTTTTCTACCATTACTTCAATCATCCCAGCTGCATCTCAGCCACAAAGCTATCATGGCAGAGCGATATGCCCATCTCCTCGGATGCTGGCCAGAGGCCGAGTGACTTAGCTCATGTTTGGTGACATTCCTTTTAGACACTCAGGCTTGTGTGACAGCCCATGCACCTGAAGTGATATAAGCGCTCTCCCTATCTCTGTGCCTCAGCTATGGTGTCCCTGCCTCTTTCCATTTGGGCTTGTTGGTGTCTAAAGCCAAACGTATTTCAAATACGTCATGGGTTGAGTTATCTAGAAGCAAAGCCAGGGATGGGGGTTCAGGTGCATGTGACTCTGAGGGAGTGTTCTTCAGGTAAAAACCAAACAGACAAACAAACCCACACACCTCTATGGTTGTGAAGGAAGCACAATAGGAAAGGTCAAGGAGCCACACAAGGATGGGTCTCGGGTAAAGTCTACGTCACAGGTTGTCAGACTACAGCCCTGGGGCCAAATTTGGTACCATCTGTTTTTGTAAATAAAGTTTTATTGGAACACAGCCATGCCGATTTGTTTATACAGTCATCCCATGGTGTCCCCAGGGGACTGATTTCAGGACCCCTCACAGATACCAAAACCTGTGGATTCTCAAGTCTCTTCTACATTAATAAAATGGTGTAGCATTTGAATATAACCGATGCACATCCTCCTGTATGCCTTAAATCCTCTCTAGATTATTCATAATACTTAACATAATGTAAATGTCATGTAAACAGTTGTTATACTGTATTGTTTTTTGTTTCTTTTTTATTGTTGTATTATTATTTTTAAATTGTTTTTTTTCCTGAATATTTCCAATCCATGGCTGGTTGAATCCAAGGATTGGAACCTGTGCATACAGAGGGCAGAGTGTATCCCGTCTAGGGCTGCTTTCATGCTACAATGGCAGAGTTGAGTAGCTAAAACAGAGTCTGTTACTATCTGGCTCTTTACAGGAAAAAATTTGCATACCCCTGCTCTAAACTTGCCCCAATCCATTGGAGTATCCGTCATAAATTTGGATAACTTTACCAACCTTAAGCCAAGGGGCTGGTACCTGAGTGTCAGTTGGGCATTTGTCGCCAACCACTCCAGGTGTTGAGGGTGTGTGTGAAGCTTGTTATTCCCAAGGTGGTGACTCCCATCATTAAGAACAATTCTCTGGATACCAGGGGCAGTTGTGAGCTGTTAGCAGCCACCACTTGCAGCCCCTGGGAATGGGCACACGCTGGGTAAAGGGGATATTTCACCGGCATCCACTGCAGTGTGTACCTGGACCAACACGTGTGTTTCATGAAGCTGGAGAAAACCCATATTTTCCACCTGGAACTGAACCGTCATTATCTCACCTGGATTCCCTGTCACTGTTGCCTTCTGTCCGTTCATCCTATTGCTCTCAGGATGAAGCTGGGAACACTTAACAAGGTCCACTGGGTCCTGCCACCTGCCCAGCCTCACCTGGTTCACTCTCCTCACACTGCATTCTCCCGCCGTGCGTGGCCGGAGCCCGGGGGCATTTTCCTTCAGGTCTGAGCACACAGCTTCCTCCAGCATCGGTTTTGCTCTTGGTGAATCTTCTGCCTGGAACACCCTCCCTCGTGCCTCCAACCTGCCACCGCACCAGACTAACATCTCTCCTTCATCCAGAGCTCAGCTCAGAGAATTTTCCTCTGAAAAACCTTGAACTTCTAGCCCTATAAATCCCTTTCCCCACAAGTAGCCAACATTCACTTTGTACATCTTTACATACTGTTTTCTGTCTCATGCAAACCACAGCACAAAAAAATGCATAGATTTTCTTTAACAAAAATGTCATATTATTTGCATTACTTCGAAGCTTGTTTTTTGCCTTTAACAACATAAACCATAAGAAACTTTCCAGTTCGATGTATATGGAGTGAACTCATTTTAATTCATTTTTCTAACAGCTACATGATATTCCACCACGTGTGCACATAGTATGTGCATCAGATGTATTATAATAATTTAAATTCAATTCTCATACCGATATTGTTGAGAGTTCACATTGTTTCTGTGTATGTGTGTATGTCTGCATTAACCAAAGAATGGTACCAAAAACATCTCTGAACAAAAATATCCCCACATTCTGAAGCTTAGATTTCTGTAGGTTCAGTCCCTAGAAGTGGTGTGGTTTGGTCAACATATCCACGTACGTCACATTTTCAACACACAGTGCCAGATTCCTTTCTGCAAAGATAGCAAATCGCACATCCAGCAGCAACCTGGGAGTATCCCTGTCCTCGGCATCTTTGCCGGTGCTGGTGGCGTCCTTTAATCCTTTAATATCTGCCGATCTCTTGGCAAAAGAATGGCTTCTCGGTGTTCTTCTGGCTTGCGTTTCCTTGACTGTTACTGATGCTGGGCATACAAATACCATGTCAATAACAAAAATAACCCCTTCACTGGTCCCTTAACGTGTTAATTGAGGGGGCAGGTGGAGACGTCATGAGCACATCCTTCACCCTCTGAAGTGATGTCAGAAGAACACCCACCCGTCCCCAGATGCTGTCCGATGAAGAGTGTGGTCTTGGCCGTGTCTGACGTCTGAACACGCTCTGCCGTTCTGCCGCTCCCCAAAGGGCGGGGAGAGCTTGGGTCCGGAGGGATGTGTTGACGGTGGGGAAAGTAGGAAGTTCTGCCCCGTCTGTGACCATGTCCGTCTGTCTCTTCGCTTCCAGACACCACCCAGATGAACAACGCAGTGCCCACCTCCCCCCTGCTCCAGCAGATGGGCCACCCACATTCGTACCCCAGCCTGGGCCAGATCTCCAACCCCTACGAACAGCAGCCGCCGGGGAAAGAGCTCAACAAGTACGCCTCCTTGAAGGCAGTCGGTAAGGGCCTCCGGATGGAGCTGCTTTCTTTCTCCTGTCCTTGCGGCTCCTTCTAGTCCGACCTCGCTGCGTGGGGCAGAGCGTCCGCGCGAGGGGCACATGTGGGGTGAGGGCTGTTTCCTGGGGAGGAGGCCCTGGATGCTCACCTGGTCCCCACTGATGTTTCGACCCCTTCCTCACCCCCTCTCTGCCCTAGTGAATCTCAGGGAAGACTGACACAGAACCCGGGTCTCTCGGTCTCGGAAATGCCTTGCCTTTTAGTGGGTAACACCCTTCACCTGCGAAGTCCGTCCCATCTCTGAGAAGTCGGTAAACAGTGCACATTTTTACCCCAGGCAGCTTCTGCTCTTCAGGATGTAAATATTTACCAGGGCAGGCAGCTGGAGCTACTCCTAATCCAGTTCTTACCAAGTGTGAGACGCTGCGCTGGACCCTTTACGCACGCTGTCTTATTTTGTTATAGTGACCCAAAGAGGAGAGGACGATTATTATCCCAGTTGTCAGATTTGGAAACTGAGACTCTAAGGGGCTAATTTAACTTGCTCCACATGGAGCAGCAGTGTTTGAAAGAGCTGGGAATTGAACCCCTGTTCTTATCACTTGAGAGCAAACACTCCCATCACTGCCCTGGTTCTGCCCAGTGAGTTCTGCGACCCATATGTGTGGGAGGGTGACAGTCACCCTGCAGTGACCAAGGCTCCTGAACAGTTTGCTCATAGCAGAGTTCTATCCAATGGAAGCGCAGCCATGGCAGAGTTAGCGATTCCTGATTCGTGATTGGCTGTGGCCCCTCAGGTTTTCTGCCGAAGCCAGTAGTTGCCACGTGCAGATGCCTTTTACCAGAATTACCTGGAGAACAGGCAACATACCGACGCCCCAGTCCCACCCTAGAGTTTGACTGAACTGGTCGAGGGGTTCAGACATGGGCATCTTTAAAACCCTCTCTAGATGTTTCTCATATGAAGCCAGGACTGAGAGCCACTGATGCAAACTGTGCCATCAGCCCCAGAGCCAGAAAAACCAGATCGCATCTCAAGTGCTTGCTCGGAACTTCTTTTTCTAATATCCCTAGAAATTCATATACATATACATAGACATATGCATTCCTATATGTTCTTAATACAGAGGGAAATTCCTCTCCTTTCCTTCTCACTGTGTCCTATGGGTTCTGTTTGTCCTCCCTGTTTCAGAGGAGAGATTTTAAACCCAGGCTCTCCACTTAACCTGCTCCTTCTCCGGGTTTATGCCCAGAGAGGAGCTAGAGAGGACCAGACAGGTGTGAGTTCAAATCCTAGCTCTGCTACTTACTGTCTGTGTATTCTTGGGCAACACTTAACCCCTTTTAAGGTCTCAGTCTTCCAATCCGTAAAATGGGCGTTAAGGTGCCTGTGAGGTTAGCCAATGATGACTCATGTGATAGCCTAAAGGATATTCATTCGGCATTGATTTGTCACCTCCCTTCTCCAGCGCCCGACTGTCTTGCCACTGGTCGCTCCATGGATGTACTCCTTCCTGATTTCCATCTGAGAGTGTTCTCAGATCTCATGGGAAGGTCGTCCTTTCAGGTGTCTTTAAACAGTCTCCCTTTCAAACACAGGGTCCTTGCCTTTCCAACAGAACTGACGTCAGAAGTCCCAGACTAATACAACAATGCGCTTTGGGTGGGATTCCATTTGATCGGTAGAGGTCCTTCTGCTCTTTAGCTACCTATAAAATTTATTCCCACAGACTTTCAGTTCCTTGAAAACTTAGGGCAGGCAAGAGGACCCCATGGACCATGTGCTTTCTTTTATTATCAACTGCTCACCTTCTTTCCTTCACCCACTGCCCAGTCCCTCATTAGAGACAGAATGGGAGATAACTTGCTGATTGATTCCAGTGTGAAATATCCTAATTCTGTTCTAAACCAACATCAGAGCCCAAAGCACAGACGCTATCATGTGTTTATGGTGGTGACCATAGTGTACACATATTGGATTCACAAAACTAACATATTGGTGCCTAGCAGAGGGCCAGGCACATATTAGGTGCTTAATGTTTGTACCAGAAGTCTACCTTTGGGAAATTCATATTCCCCGATCTCCTAGGACTTCCAGATGGAATCACTGAAAGAAGGGTTGAATCAAATTTATAACACAGGTTGTTCAGCCTGACACAGGCTTTTCTAAATCTGAAGCCTTGTAAGACCTTACCTAGTGGTTACCCATATTTCGCGTTGAATTTCTATGCCCAGCTCAACCCTCATGACACCCATGACTGTAGATTCCTTCTATTCCATACTGTGTGTTTGCATAGCACATGCATCCTCAGCATGTTCAAATATACTCAGACATTACCAGGGAGGGGCGAGGGCTGTTGCCCGGGAGAGCAAGAGTCAGGGCGTCTTTGCTGATGTCACCGTGGAAGTCTTCATAGGCTACTCGGTGGCCCACTTCCCTTTCTGAGCCTTGCAGCTAAGTGATAAATAGCATATGCTGTTATATTTTATTCTTCTTTAGGAGTAAAAAAAAAATCAACCCAGATGTCTTTTCATTTTTAAACTGGTCACACTACCCTGTGCAACTCATTTCTTCAACTTAAGCTCTGCGTCTCCTCCCCTCAACACCCAGTAAGTAGCTCTCTGGGAAAATAACAGATGGACATCCCTGCACAGCGCCTTAAATCCATCCAGGATGTCTGCAGGACTCCTTCACATAGCAAATGTCTGCAGCGCATTTGGAAAGAAATTTGCAGTATGAAAATCATTTGACACCCTTTAAGTAACCCTCTGTTCCGTAAATCAGGAACTCCTGAAATATTTGTTGAATGAATGAATGATCTTGTCTTTGACAAGAATAATAATAAAAAAAAGAATAGCTTGGTTGTAAGGAAGCAGCTTAAATCTCCTCGAAAACTCTGAGGGATCTCACTGGGTGCACATCGCCCCCGCCCCCATCCTGGATGCGGTTGATGGGCACCGTTTGTGTTTCCTCCTCTTTTCTGACTACTGTGGGAGTTCTCAGGGCTTTCTTTCTCTGAGCCACAGGTGGTCTTGTGAATCCAGAGGTCCAGTTTAGAGCAGACTGAGGGACTGCTTGACCCAGTGGGTCACCCAGGAGTCCAGCCTCTGCCTGTACAAATAACATGCAAATCCCATAATAAGTGTTCTTTCAAGGGTTCTTTATTAAGGCATAATGTGACTTCATTAATAAAATCATTACTACTCTGGAGAGAAGTAGATTTAAAAAATGCTTTACTGTTGAGAGCTCTGCCACCTTCAATAAACAGACTCATTTTCTAAAAATTTCAATTCAGTGACTAAGGGGAGGCTTAGACAGTGTTTAGGGTTAACTGCTTAGTTCAAAAATACCTCTAAAAAATACATGTCTCTGGGAGGCTTTAATATCCAGAACACTGAGCAGATGGAGATTCTATCTCTACCTTACTTAACTGTGTGACTTTGAGCTGGTCACCAAAACTCTCGCACTTCAGCTTCTGAGCGTGAAAAATGAGGAAGCTGAACTATATGGGCTCCAAGCTCCATTCTCATTTTAAAATTAGAAAATTGATTAATTCCACTCATTCTAGTTATTAGACTACCTGGGCCATTAAACACATCCCATTCATTCACTGCCAATTTGGGCAAAGGGTGGCAACTGTTGGTTGTTCCTGAGACAAATTCGTCTTAAACCTGCCTTCCTTTCTTTTGTATTCTATCTTTGTTTGCTTATTGAAATAGCCCTCATTCATGTTTAAAGAGAGCTCTTTTTTTTCCCTCTACCATTCAGGGATTTGGGCGTGTACCATCTGGTCATATACAGCATGTGACTGCAGAACGGTCCCTGCTCCCAGGGAGTTCACTGCCCAGCTATCGGTAAACAATCAGCACACGCTAGGAAATGTTAGGGGCTAAACCATATAGAACTCTGTACAAGAAGGGATGATGGGTTCATTCATTCATTCAATTCATTCGTTCATTCTCCAAACATCGAGTCTGGTTTCCCTTGATTGCAGGTCCCACTGAGGCATGAGCCAAGTCTGTCGCATTTGTCAATGTTTCTCCATCACCCAGCACCCGCCACGTGGGGTGCTTAGTAAATGCTCCCAGTACCTATTTGTAAAATGGAGAAAAATGTCATGTGATAGGCACCTGATCAAGGCAGGAGCCTGAGATGATCAGCAAGGTACAGAATGTAGCATGGCCTCTGGAATTGGTCAGGGCTGAGTGGAAGACCTAGCTCAGACATTTATCAAATAACTGCAGAAATTATTTAACCTCCTCAGGTCTCAGTTTCCCCATCTGTAAAATGGAGGTAATAATTATAATGCACAACTAAGGGCTTGGAAGGTTTAATGATATGGTGCAGATAAAGTTCTCAGCCTGACACATAACCAGCCCTTAGCAAATACTACAGCATATTCAAGTCTCAGACCAGAGTTGTTTGCTGGTCATATTCTTCTTCTAATCTTCAAGATACACTGCTAACTTGATTAATATACATTGCCCAAATTTCATTTTGAGGGAGAGAGCTGGATCCATATTCCTTACTCCAGTTTGATGGGAAAGACATTCATGAAAGTTAACTCACATCTGTTTAGATGGCTTTTCTGAGCCGTTCTAAGGAGCAGCAAAGAGTCAACCCAAACCTGTCCAATTTCCTCATCTCTAGTCTGGACAATACATGTGGATGCCCAGACATATGGGTGCTAGAGTCCATCAAAGAAAGGCTCAGTTTCACTCAATTGACTCTCTTTACTAAGATAAAAATGTGGATTTAAACATTTTAGAAACATTTTCCACCAAGGTTGAAGTTGAGAAGTATCTTATTACAGACCGAGCCAAAATGTACCCTGAAAATTCAGTTAAGCACACAAGTTCCCTGGCCTGAGCCACTCATGTGGTTATAATGTGAGAACCTACCTGTGCTTCTTCAGAGGTCAATGTTTGTGAGACAGAGGTGTTGGTGAAAATATCCCTAAAGGTCACTTGATAGTTCAGAGAGGAATGGCTCCTACCTCCGGAACTAGAAAAAAGTCACCCTTTCTTATAATTCCTGATGGGCTGTGCAAACAGCAGGCTGCTGGCACATTGGTATTTATCTCCTATTGACCCCTCGTCCAGTGTTTCCTCTAGGTTTCTGAGGGTTGAACTCCTAGGCTACCAAAGGTTCCTGACCATGTGCCCTTAAGATGTCTCAATGCAACCTTGGCCACCCGGTATAAGAGACAGGATGTACAGCGTCATTGATACAATGCTGTGTGCCTTCATTTTTAATTCTAAATTTAATTTTATTTTAAGAAAACATTTTCTCTGCTGCTATTTGACAGACAATTGACTATTTTGCCAGAATCACATTGCATTTTCCAATAGCACTTTTGCAAACCCTAGCAACAATGCGCTTTGATGTGGCAGGAATTCCCTCCTTACTCCTGGACTCATGCATGGAAACCCTAAGAAATGCATGGGGCTCTCAGCCAAGGATTGACCTCTGCTAGTTTGATTTTTTTTTTAAAGTTAGGGCAGAAAGGGGGTTAATACTACTAAACTGCCAAACAGCACACCTCTGTGGGAGGCATTAGTTTCACCATTTTTCATATGGGGAAACTGAGGCTCAGTGTAGTTTAGTAATTTTCCCGCAGTCACACTTTTAGTCAGTGACAGAGCCAAGACTCATTCAAGAGTGTCTGACTCAGAATCCTGTTCTTTCCATGAAATGATGCTGTCTTCTGCAGAGCCATTTCTGGCATCTGAAGGAAACATCCAGGTAAAAGAATGGTTATGGGGGGGCTATCCCCCCCTTTTGGGGGGAAGGGTGCTTGCTAAGGTATTCATTGTTTTTCTTTGCTTGAAAGTAAAGGTTTTCCCATGATGCTGAGTATAATTGAGTATATGCTATAGTCGAGGCATATTTTACATACAGTTCATAATTTTACAATAATGTGATTGTTGAAAGATGCATATGTTTGGGTCACCACATCCCAATAAAGATAGGAAATATTTTTATCACATTGAAAGTTCCCTCATATCCCCTTCCTTTCAATACCTTAGGTCCACCCACTCTTGAGCATTTTTCACCCAACGAATACTTATCTAATGTCCACTGGTGTGACCAAGTGCCTAGAGGACCCTTAACTACATGTTCTGTAGCCTGCGTGCCATCTTGTTAAATGCCCTTATTGTCAATGAATTTATGAAAGAGAACTTGTTACTGCCTTGTCAGAGGTACCAGGGACAGAGGTGACAGGGAGTGGCCCCTGCCTTCAAGGCAAGCAGTGATGGATTTGATTTGTGGGTAAGCTGGTTCCTTGGAGTCAGTGACTCAGTGGCTTGGTCAGTCCGTGTCCACCCACACAGGAAGGTCTGCGGCCACATCACTATTTCCAGATGACCCTGCCTTCAAGGGAGAAGAAACACCACGTCATCCCAGGCGGGTCCCACTTAATTTTAACTTCGTCACCCTTCTGTCACTCCATTTCCACCCATGTGAGTGATGAGCGTGTGGAGTTCAGACCCGCAGGGGGGATGTGGCAATTTCAGCGTCCTTTGGCACACCTGGGTGGCCAACCGGAAACGTTTAAATGGGACCGGATCTGTGCTCTGTAATCATCCAGATCACAGACTGCTCCCTGCATCTCCTCTCAGCTGGCAGCCTGATGTATCTCTGGAAATTGTGCCGAAATGTTGAGGACTTGGTCTTTCCAGGTAGATTCCTAAGAAAGGAAAGGAGAGCTAGTAGCACACACTGATTGGTCAGGCTCCAGCCAATGAGGAGAGGCCTCATGGACAGTTTGCCCCACTTTAAGTAAAACCCAGTCTTACAGAAAAGAACTATCAAGAGGGTGTGGAGGGGCAGTGGAGGTATAGCTATGCCGTGGCCATGCTCACCATCCTTTATTCCATGAAAGGAGTCACCATGGACTTCTGTGAATAATATTAGATCCCCCAGGGCTCATTCCGTACATCTGAAAAGAAATTCAATTTGGAGAAACTGATTTATAACGAACATTCCAGGCACACATCTGTTCTGTAAAGCGATATATGACTCATGATGGGATTCTCAGATAACAAGTTTGATCCCTTTAGCGATTAGGGGAGTTTCCATACTTTAGAAAGAGTGACCCTGTGGATAAAACTGAATTCATTCATTCATTCAACAATATTTTTCAAGCACAGACTGCGTGTTGGGCGCTATGGTTAGGCAGTCTCTACCCTATGGAGCCTGCCACCCGGTATTTAAGGGTACAGTCAGCAGAGCCTGTCCCAACCTTGAATTTGGAGCTGATAATCTGACCCCTTTCAGGAGGGGGATTGCAATCAAACAGGATCAAAATTTATCTCTTGTCATCAGCGTATGTATGGTCTTTAGCCAAGGTGGGCTGCTGGAACTCAAATTTTCCTTTATTTCTAAGCACGTTGAAAGTTAGAGCCAGAGTTTCTACTTAAGAGTTCTCTCTCTCTCTCTCTCTCTCTCTCTGCCTTATATAACTGAAAATATCTAGGCCTTTTTCAGGGCACTTCTTTTGATCTTCTGTTGGGTGTTAAGCAGATACTGTTTCAAGACCTTGCAGAAAGAGGTACACACAGCTGCATGTTGACACCTGGCTCCTCCCCCTGTTCCCTGGGTGCCCTGAGGCCAGTTCCCCTGGGAGGCTGCAGCCGGGGCAGCCGGCAGCACCTGGGCATGAGGGCACAGCGACCCCGGGGCGCCCTGCAAACAGATCAGCATCTCTCGATTGTTATTTTTTAGGAAGTTCTGATGGTGACTGGACTGTATCGACACTTAAGTCACCAAAAGGTACCGTACAGCTTTTCGTAGCTCTTGTGTCCAGGTGTTGTTGACTTGAGCATTAAGTGACAAAGGAACAGAGGGTCCTAGTGTCTGTGTGATCCATGCACACGTGTGTCTGCCTTGGGTGGCACCTACAAGTCCGTCCAAGTTCCAGTGTGTAGGTGTTGTGTGTGTGTGTGTGTGTGTGCGCGCGCACGTGCACACGGGACACTTGTTGGACAATGTGCTCCCCCTCGCTCCCCAATATTCGTTGCCTGAAGGAAAACGCCCTATGAGAGACCGTCCCAGGTAAGGCAAAATACGTTGTTTTGTCCTCAGAAAGCTACAAAGACAATATGGCAAAACACAAGGTAAATTAAAATGGGAGGAAGAACACAACTTCTGAGAAAGAGACAAATGCAAACAAGTTATTGGCCAAGGGTCTTGGGAGTGATTAGCCTTTTAGGGAGCTGACCACTGTTTTCAGCTTTCCCGAGGCAGCCTGGGAGCAGTGAGAGGGAAGGAGTTGGTGGACTTGAGTCTGTTGAATTAACTGGCTGGGTGGTTGGGCCAGGTGGTGGCTGTAATTAATATATTAGCTCCCTAATACATACCAGAGTGCTGGCCCTTTACATCACTTTATCATTTAAATCTACGACGACCCGACTGTGTAGGCATCGCCATTCCCACTTAGAAATGAGGACATGACGTCTGAGCAAGGAGAAGCCTTGCTGGTCTCAAGTCACGTAGCTGCTAAGTGGCAGAGCTGCAGTTTGACCCTGCGTCTGCCTGACTCTTCTTCTAAGCTATTTCCCGCTGGGTGTGAGAGAAGCAGCTCTTTTGAGATCAGGCCAGAAATGCCGCTCTCTTTCTTTCGTCACTCCTTCTGCTTTGTTGGATTTGGCGGTGGGGAGAATGTGGCTGACTCAAGGAGCTGGAGGTGGAACTCTAATGACCGACCTTGAACTGTGGGGAATTAGGAGACATTGCAGGGACCTAGGCAGGGCCCTGGCATGGCCACTTTTGCCTTCTCAAAAGATCGTTGTGGCCTCTTAAGTGGAGAATGGATTAGGGGAGTGTGGACTGGAGTTGGGGACCCCCACCGGGAGGCTCTTGCAGGCGGATAGAGGATGGAGAGAAGAAAGCATAGCGGAGGGAGAATCGAGAGGCCGCAGGACGCAGTGAGTGAGTGGAGCAGAGGGGAGGAGGGACCATTGGACCAGTGGTTCTCACGTTTCAGCAGCTTGAGCACACAGCAGCAACACTTGGAGGGGTGTTAAAACCCGGATTCCTGGGCCCCACCCTGGAGCTTCTGATTCACTAAGCCTCAGATGGAGCCCAAGGAGTTGGGTTGCTAACAGGTGCCAAGGTGATCCTGATGCTGCTAGTCTGGGACCACACTTTGAAAACCTCTGCAGTACAAATAATCTTGCTGGGAAACTGAGACCCTTTGATTAGTTCTCCAAGTGTCATTTTATGGGCTGAAGGCTCTGAAGAGGGGTGTTTGACCAGGATCCCAGAGGCTCAGAAACAACCTGGGCTGTGGGGGTGAGAGGAGGAGGGTCCACCGTATTTCCTCCCCAGGAAAGTGTTTTCCATCAGTGCGTTTAAAGAGAATCCCCCGGCTACCCAGTTGTTGCCTTGTGAAAGACAGATTTTTGGGTCTTGCATTAGATAATAACTGTTCACATGTCAAAGTCCATTTTTAGAAATGCAAACAATTTAGAACACGACAGACCTACTAATTTGAGGCATAAACTTTTTTTCCCTCTCTCTCCCCTGTGAAAAACAAAGCCATTATGATCCCCGTGGCAGCATTTGGAGGCAGTCTGCATCTCCGTCCTTAGATCAGCTTGTTGTCGTCTGATGGATTTAGAACGTATTTCAGGACGGGTCAAAAGCAGGGGCTTGGGAGCTGTTTTCTACCCAAACCAAGTTAACTTCACTTATTTTGCTAAATGCACATTTATTTATGCTGTCTTGTCTCGGGAGGGGAACAGGCGCCCCAGCGAGGTCAGGTCCAAGTTCCTCTGGGGTCATTGTGCCTCTAGTGGTCTCTACTCAACCTGCAGACCCAGAGCCTAGAGGAGGTGTGGTAACAAGGTGGGGGAGGGGGTTGTATGCCCTCACCCGCCACATGCTGCCACTTTCTTAAAAGCGAGAGACAAGCTGGATGTGACGGGCTCAGACTCAGACACCCCTGGGTTCCAGTCCTGACCCCAATATCGTTTGCTAGTCTTGTTCTCCTCAGCAAGTTATTCAACCTCTCTGAGCCCCTATTTCCTGATCCGCAAAACAGAGACAATCATGTCACCTACCTCCTAGGTCACTGCAAGTTAAACCATTTAAAACACGTGTCACTGTCCCTGGCGCGTGGAAAATGATAAATGCATGTAGGTTATTACTGGTATTATTATTACTGTTGTCATCAGGTGAGCAAATTAAAGGCTCCGAAAAATCCTGTGATAATAAAAACCGGTAAACTCTGTTTAACCTACCATTTCCCACATGCTTTGGGCATCTGATCTCTTTTCTCTTTAGGAAAACCAGTGAGCATCTTAATATCCGGTGGCATGTAGGTTGCTGGGAACCCACTTTGGGAACATAGTGCATTAGGTGGGGACTTAAGTAGAGGGGTGGGTGTCACCTGGGGCGGTAGGATAAGGAAGGAGAAAGGACAGGGTGCCTGAAGGTACCAGTTTCCTGCTGCCACCTGCATTGACTATGACGCAGGAGAAGGGGACGTATCTGCCAGGACCGGAGATGCGAGCATCACACTAGCGCGCACGACTCAGTTTCCACCACCTAGGGCTTCCCGTGCAAAGTGCCCCCTGGTGGTCACTGCTGTTGATCTGCCCATGCCCAGCCTGGGGAACACCCGTCCTGTTTGTTTAAATCCCACCGCGGAAGACACCACCTCAAGCCCGGCAGACTGTCCTATTCGAGATGAAGCCATGTCTTTGGAAATCGGTTCCTTTTGCAAAATGAATCTTAAAATCTGACTCAGTCCAGTGCCAGGGTGAAGCAATCAAGTTGGGGGAAGCTGCCAGCATAGAACTGTGATTTAATCCCTCCACTTCCGAGTGGAATCAGCCTCTGTGCTCTTTCCCGAGCCGCTTACGTGCTCCGGACTTCCGCTTCTGCCATTGCCAAAACAGCGGCCATGAGAGTATCCACTTTCCCTACGGTTGGAGGGAGTAACTCTCTGAGACAAGGCGAGTGCCGTAAAGTGCTTAGCACAGGGCTTGATGTATAATAGGTGCTAAATAAGTGTAAAAGAGTCCAGTACTCACAAAGTTTCCATTCTCCTCTGCTTCAGAGACAATTGAGTCTTTCAGAAAGAAATACGCTTCACTTAGCTTTTCTGCCTTGACAGATGAAGAAACTGGGTCCCCATGAGAAAACTTAGGTTGCCTAAAGCCACACAAGAAAATTACATCACAACAGGACCAGAATCAAGACCTCAAAGAGGGGCTTAAGGAGTTGACCCAGAAGCACCGGAGATGCTTGTTCCAAATGCAAATCCTGGGCCCACTCACTCCTAAGGAATTGGAACCTCTGAGCATGGGGTCCCCGCCTATTTATTTTAAAAATGCATCTCCTGGGTGACTTTTATGTACATGAACGTTTAGAGCTAACTTTTCCTAAGCCCCCATCCTAGATGCAAACACAGTTTGCACTAGAGCACCAATTTTCACATGCCAGCATTTCTCCCAACGTGAGTACTTTTGCTGTTCACTGCGATAAAGCTGTTTTCTTAGTGGTGGTTTGAGCCGGGGCTGTAGCTGGAAGGTAAGAAGAGCATTAGAGGTGAATAGTCTTGGATTTGGTTTCCTGCTCTGTCTCTTATTAGCAGAGGCAGAGTAATTTGGCAGCCAAATTATTCAACGTCTCCAGGCCTTAGTTCCTTCATCTGTCACATGGGAAGAATGATACTGCATTGTCATCTTTGTGTAACACATTGACTGCCACACAGAAAAACCAGAAACTTTTCCTGGGGCCACAGTGTTTTATTATGAAAGTAGAACAAAAACTTTGAGTATAATGTAAAGGTAAACATAAATAGAAAAATGAAATGCATTGACTTCTATTCACTTAATCCACGTTTTTAGAATTAAATTGTCAATATTAATTGTAACAATAAGAACATCAACAAGTAAGATTTTATATATGCTTCACATGGCCCCGGGGGTCAAAACTAAAGTGAGTTAAATACAACTGTCATGGAAGCTAATGTGTTAAGAGAGTTTAAATGAGACGATGTAGGTGAAATAGGTTAAAAGAGCGTCTAGGCCATAATATTCAATAAGTCCTACTTCTTTTTTTCTTCTAAGAAAATTGAGGTAGCCCAGTGGGAAATGTTCATTGAGGAGATGCTATGGAAGACACGAGACAACAGGCAGTGTATGATAGGGTTACAGTTCTGTGGGCGTGCACACATCCTGTATACCATCCTGGGGGAACACCCACCTAAAGGCAGCTTTAAAACACTGCTTCATGAAATTCAGTCTTTTACAATTTCCTGATTTGGGTTATTGGTTTGACAGTGAGCAGTAGGGGACAGAGAAGGTGGAAGATAGGAGGGTGATGTGAGGTGAAGTTTTTTAATAAAAATCAAATCCCACCCGTTCCTGAGTTCATCCCTTTTTGAAAAGCACACAGCAAGCGCTAGAGTTTTGATGAGCTTCCTTGGGAACCCATAGGGCATGAAATGAATCAGTGGAGAGGGTTCTCTGGTTTTCAGAAAATGGTGTTGCATCGCGAGTACAATAAATATTTGACTAGTTTGAAAGTATGTCCCTCTGAGGCTAAGCCAGCCGGATCCTGCCCATTCCAAAGCCACCCCGTGTGATGCCCATAACACATAGTAGGCACTCAGCATACCTTTTGTTAATAAATTATTAAATGAAGTGGGCATAGCATTGGAAGGGAACCTTGTTTTTTCTGAAGATTAACTGGGAAATATTATAGAAAATCAACCAGATGGAAGTCAGGGGACCCAGTGCTGCGCTTCTGCCCATTGGGTGTCTGAGAGTGTGGTGTTAAAGTTACCTCTCCTAAAAAAATGGAAACTTTAGGATTATTGATATTTTTGGCCCTCTTGACCTCTATAAGTAAAGATCCCAGGCTTTGCTCTGATTAGTTTGTCCACCTTTAAACAAATGGTTATGGGGAGGGCAGTGAGATGGGACATGGCTGGAGGGTGGGGGAGAAGACGGGCTGTTGTCCAAACCCATAGAGTGAGAATAGGGGGGAGGTGGATCCCACCTGAAAGTTGGGGGCCCTTCCTGGAAGTAGGGCAAATGAATGATTGGTATTTGTATCAGTTATCTATTGCCACAATAACACTGTGTAACAAAGGCCCCCAAATCTCATGGCTTATAATTTATTTAGATCAGGAGTTTATGTGCCAGGCATTTTTGCCAATGTGGGAGGTTCTTCGAGTCTCAGAAGAGTTCACACATCTGTCTGGGAGTTGGCTGGATGTGGCTGCTCCAGGCTGATTTGAGCTGGAATGACTGGGCCGGTGCTCTACACGTCTCATCCTCAGAGAGGGCAGCCGGACATGCTCTCATGATGATGGCAGAGGTGCGAGAAAGTGACCCAAACCAGCAAGCACTTCTCCAAACTTGTGTGTCCTGTCTGCTGACACCCATCGGTCGCATGAATGAACTCAGAATCCGTTGGTGGGGACACAAGAGCCTCCTCTTTTTCTTTTTTGGAGAAGTTTCAAAGTCACATGGACAAGAGTGAAAAGCGTGGGTACTGGAAGAGGGAAGGACAAAGAATTGATTCATGTGTTAATCTAACATAGAATCCCAAATCTCAAATTCTCTACTTTGAGATGGTCCCAGGAAGCTACAGCCAAGGGGAAGGCGGCAAGTAGCACTCAGGATTTTTACTCTTAATTTGTTTTGTTTTAAAACCTCCAATTGAACAGAATTTTACCAGTTGGGAGGATGATCAGAAGACCACACAGTGCATTTCTAGAAAGACATATCTGCGTGTACAGAGCAGCCAAGCAGGATGCATGGAAAGGGAGTGAGGGAACATTGCCTCCGGGGCCCCGTGGCAGCGGTGACTGTGGTCAGCCACGGCTGCAGCGTGAGCCTGTCCACTTTTGTTCAACAGCCTTTCAGAAAATGGTGACCGCGTGGCAGAACTGCCTAAGGGAAAAGAGGAAGGCCTGGGGTTTCAGAGGGCTGTCAGCAGCAGCAAGAGGAGATTCATGAGAGATTCACAGAGCGCTCCCGGCAGCCACAACAAAGGTGGCTTTTGGTACAACCTGGACAGCCTTCGTGCAAAGCCCAAGCCAGGCGCTGTTTTAGCAAAGGTAGCAATCGTTCCTTCGGGGTTAGCACAAAAAGGGCCAGGCTCCTAGACACACTTTCTCGTTTTCTCTCTCAGAGAGATAAGGCTTCCGGAAAGATACCGTGCCCTGTGGGGAGGGCTAGCTGCCCTGAGCTTCCGTAGGACCTGCCTCATATGCGATGATGTCCCCTACTTATGCCTCTGCAGCAAGGGCCTGGACCAGGTGAAGTGGGGCTAATTTGCCATAAAGACAGACCTTTGCATCTCCTCCTTTGCCCTTTCCTGCTTGGGAAGCTTGGTTTTTTTTTCCTGCCTTTCTTGTTTCTGCCTGGTGAGACAGCCTCAGGAATCCGTGCAGCTTTGTAGCACGTGTTTCAAAGGAAGAGAGAAATACCTGTGCATTTCTTTTAAACAACATGAACTCTTTTTAATTCAGCTTGTGAAGAAGAAAAAATAAAAACAAGCAAACACCCAGAAAACATTCTTCTGTGAGTTAAAGTAAATACTGTCCCACAGTGCCAAAAGGTCCCACAAATACAGTGGCTTAAGAGAAAGAAGTATATTTCCTTCTTTAAAAACAGCTTTATTGAGATATAATTCGTATATCATACAACTCACTCATTTAAAGTGTACACTTCAATGGTTTTTGGTATGTTCATGGAGTCGTGCAACCATCGCCATGATCAATTTGGGAACATTTTCATCACCCCCCAAAAAACTTCATAACCATTAGGAGGCATTTCCCATTCCTCCCCCGCCCCATCCCAGCTATCGTCTCCCTGCTACTCCCTGGCCCCAGGCAATCACGTGTCTACTTTCCGTCTCTCTATTTTATTAGATGCTTCTTTCTCATGTCACAGTCCCGAAGCAGGTAGTCCCGGTTGGTGGGGCAGCTCTGCTCCAAGTGGTCACTCAGGGACCCAGGTTCCTCCAGCCTTGTTGCACGGCCACCCTTACCATATTGCCGTCATCCGTGTTGTTACAGGTGGTTGCTGTCACAGCATAACTCTAGCCTCTGGAAAGGGAAGGAGAGGACACTCGGAATAAGTAAACTTTTTTTTTTAAGCAAGTAAGGTGAAGTAGAAGTTGAATGTATCACTTTTGCTAGCATTCCTTTGGTGCACGATCAGTCACATGGCCAAATATAGCTTCTAAGAAGTCCGGGAAATCTAGTCGGGAGTTGGGAGACCTTGTGCCCAAGAAAAAAGGTAGAGCAGGTCTGATCTGGGAGGTAAGCAGTTGGCTACAGCATCTTCTCAGACGAGGAATACGCATTAGAGGAGTCCTACCATGCACCAGGTATAACGTTCTGAGCTTTTACATGTCTTGTTTCAATTTCCTCTTCATTGCACTCTGCAAAGTAGATTTTATTATCCTCATTTTATAATCTTTTTATTTTCTAACAATGACAGCAATAGCAGCTATCATCTGTTGAATACCTACCCAGAGGCAATGCCGTTGGTACTTGACATGATACAAGGTGACTGTCTACGTGATTTTTTCAATACCCTCAACCCCTCTGCCACGTGGGCCTCGTTATTTTATTTTCGGGTTTATAGATGAAGCTTAGAAAGCTTAGGTAACTTTCTTCAGGTCTCAAGCCTGTAAGTGGAAGAGTTGGGATTTGAACCCAGATCCCTCTCCTCTCCAAGTTGATGCTCTTTCCTCCATAGTGTAAAGAAGATTTTACAGTCATGAACATCAGGTGCTCATACTTCCAGTCTTTGTTGTATAAACCTGGTGCACTGAATCCCTCAAGCTCTCAGCCTCATTAATTCCTCGTCCCTTCTCAACAGTCCCAGATCTCACTGCCTTGCCTGGCAAGACTAGGGGCTCTACTATGGTTTTCAAGAACTTGGTGTTGGTGTAGGATTCAGAACCAACGCTTTAGCTCTTCATCATCATCGAAAGAGAGAGGATGGTAGAAGCACAAGGAAAAGAAATATTGATTGATATCTCAAAAAACGATCTCTGTGTTGTCCTGGGGGAATCGGTGTGAAGTGGTGTGAGGATCCTACCTCTTTGGCACAAGGGACCAGTTAAGTGAGACAAACCTGTGGGATGTTCCTGGGGATCGTCTGGACTGATGACAGAGAAACCTCAGTCTTCTCCCGGTTCTGTGAGAAGTGTTCAGCTCTTTCACCCAGCCCTGTGATGGGAAGTCAACTTCCAGTCTGTAACTGGCCGGTGCCCTCTCTAGCCAAGGTCAGCACAGCTCGGAGGATGTGAGATCCACACCTCTTTAATGCAGCGGCCAACCTGAGCACCGCACAAACCAGACCTGGCAGGGAGCCTGATGTCACCCCCAGCTCTTTCCTCTTGCTCCACCTTAAGGAAGAAAAAGATAAACATGTTTTGCCTTGAAGGTGAATCTGGGGCTTCATTAAACTTTTGGCTGTGACATTTTGATGTTTTCCCTTGAAAATATGATATTTACATGTGTGTCCCAATCCCTGAAGAAGATGAAGCATCCTGCCCATTTCTAATATTTTAAAGAATGTCATTGGAATTGAAATATCTTCAATGCTTTCCTTCCCTCATCAAGAGCATATCGTTCCCTCCCTGCTGCGTGCCAGGCCCTGGGCTTGGTGTTGGGGATACAGCAGTGAGCAGAACAGACACAGTCTCTGCCCTAAGAGGAGCTTGTGTTCTAGTCCAGGAAGACAGACACTTCACAAGTAATGAAGAAAGATAATTTTATATGGTCATACAGGATTTCAACATATTAAAATAGAGGTCATAAGAGCAACTGGTGGGACTGTCTTCTTTGGGTCATTAGGAGGGTGTTTCAGGAGGTGGCCTTCGGTTAGAGGACAGAATGACAAGAAAGAGCATTTTGGCAGGGGAGACCACAGGGACAAGACCCAAAGACCCTGAAACAGTGATAAACTTGGTGTGTTCAGGAACACAGGAATATCATGTGTGGTTGAGGAGCATTCCCCAAGTCCATGTCCACTCGGAACCTCAGGTTGTGAACGCACCTGGAACTAGGGTCTTTGTAGATGTAATCAAGTTAAAATAAGGTCACACTGGATAAATGTGGACCCTAATCCGATGACTCATGGCCCTATAAGAAAAGAGAAATTTGGACTTGCGCGCATGCACGCACATGGAGAGAAAATGGCCATGTGCAGCCAGAGGCGGGGATTGGAGTGAGGCAGCGGCAAGGCAAGAGATGCCAAGGATTGCCAGCAACCACCAGAAACTAGGAGAGGCAAGGAAGGATCCCTCACTAGCACCTTCAGAAGAACCGTGGCCCCGCTGGCACCTTGATGGCAGACCTTGATGGCCTTCAGAACTGTGCGGGAATTAATTTCTGTTGTTTTAAGTCACCCAGTTTGTGGTACTTTGTTATGGCAGCCCTAGGAAATTAATAATACACCCTGGGATGTGTGTACAATAAGGATGGAAGAGAGGAGAGTGGGAAAGTAGCCAGAGTCTGGGTCTTGCAGACCTTGGGGACCACTACAAAGGATTTAAATTTTATTTTTAAGTGAGATGGGAAGATTAATCACTGCGTTTCATCATATTCTTGAATCAAAGACAGACACTGACATGGAAATGTGAAAGCTTTGGTTGGGAGGCATCGCTTACCAGGTGAAACCTGTCACTGGAGACACAAGGGTATCACCCAGTGAGAACGAGCTGTAGGAACCCCTCCTTAGGACGTCTTTGGCCCAAGGAAAGGAGGTAGGTGGGAGGCCACCTGCTGAGACCCTCAGCTGTGCAGCTTGTTTTGAAGACTGGTTATTACCTTCACATTCTCCATTTCCACGGAAGCGAGGCTCCATCCCGCCCCGCACCTGTACAAGTGTCTGCTGCTAATTAAGAGAGAGACAGATGGAGGAAGGTATAGTTTAATTTTACAGCCCCAGTTTCTTCAAGGCAATTAGGTACATTGGAAGGAAAGCACCTTTTTCTTTCTTTCTTTCTCTTTTTTAAATGAAGGAAAATCAAACTGGAGAGGGCCGGTGTTATTGAAAGGCTCACACATCTGTTTCCTGGTCGGTTTGTCAGCCATCTGCCCATGAGGTACCGGGGCTGATTAGGTTAATGCATTCATTAATGGGGCCTACAAGACTGTTCAATGAATCTGTGATTTCTTTGACAAGGAGCTTTTTAATATACTGAGACAGGACCACACTGCACAAAGCTGAGAGTGGCCAGGTAAGCATTTTTTCCCCTCGCCTGGCTCCAAATCAGAGGGGACAAGAAACATTACGAAAAAGGGATTTCATGAAAACTGCATTTCCAGTTTATGGGAATGGTTTATCCACCGAACCTCCGACTACCTCCTTGTTGTTGAAATAATCTTGAAAATATCTCTTTGGAGGACAGTTTCATGCCCCAGGCACCAAATTTGTGCCTGCGCTGCCCTTCTCTAAAACCCCTCAGAGTTCCGTGGAGGGAGGATGCTGAGACAGATCGGTCGGTGTGAACGATATCGTCTTGCCTACAGGACATGAGGTGATATGAGGACCCCTTGCTTCTTCACTCTACCACACAGACACACTTTCAGTTTCCTGAAGCTACTCTTCTCCTTCTCGACTCAAAGCTTTTGCAAATGCTGTCATGTATCAGTTATCGACTGCTGTGTAACAAACGACTCCTAAGCTTAGTGGCTTAATGTAGCAACCATTTACTGGGATCATGATTTTGGGTCTACTGGGCAGCTGTTCCGGTTTGAGCTGGATTGGCCACTTTTGACTGGACTTGCTCTATATCTGTGATCAGCTGATGGCTGTAAGATCCAGCCAGAGCTACCTGAAGGTATAGAATGTCAAAGCCAAAAGGGTGCCACCTTAAGCAATTCAGGATATTTCAGGAATGTGTGCTCCTCACATCTTAGTGGCAGATTCCAAAATTCCTTTTGGCTTTGACATTCTATACCTTCAGGTAGCTCTGGAATTTACAGAAAGGGAACTTTCTCTGGAAAGACTATATCAGTCAGGGCTATTTAGATTACAAGGAATAGAAAGCCAACTTAACCTGTATTGCACGTAGGAAGTTAATATGTGGCTTCCAGGGGTGTTGTTTTGAGAAGGAGTCTGTGTGGAGGCCAGGCTTGCCAGGAAAGAGTGCTGTGACCAATGAGTGATGTCTACCATGGACACATCAGGAGCAAGTGGGACACATTTTGGTTTCAGTTCTAAAAACAAAGCTTTTCCTCTGTGGCCTTTCAAATATTGTTGATTGAACTTAGCTTCTACCTTGGCTCAGCCATCAGCTATGGGTAACCTTAGCTCCATTGTTTTATGAGCTTGACTGTTTCCTAACTTGTCAAGCAGGAGTAATAGCTGCCGTCTTTTCTACCTTTGTTGATGAAAGGATCAAATGAGAAAAGAAACATAGAGCTATGACGGTCTCCTTAAGTTTATATATATTTGCACATGCAACACTATGGGATGTTAAAAATGTGCATGAAAGAACAGCAAATATTTCTGGTCTCCTGAGAGATGTAAGTTCAAAAGTTTATGGTTAAGAAATTAATTTAAAAAGTGTGTACAGAATCTTATAAAAGAATTCCAAGAGAAAATAAAAGGAAGTCATTTATTTTATTTTATTTTGTTAAAAAATAGAGAAATAAGGAAAGAAAGAAAGAGAAGTAGAAAAGAAATGAAGGGGCCAGGCGTCGTGGCTCACACCTGTAATCCTAGCACTCTGGGAGGCCAAGGCAGGTGGATTGTTTGAGCTCAGGAGTTCGAAACCAGCTTGAGCAAGAGCAAGACCCCGTCTCTCCTAAAAATAGAAAGAAATCAATCGGACAACTAAAAATACATAGAAAAAATTAGCTGGGCATGGTGGCGCATGCCTGTAGTCCCAGCTACTCGGGAGGCTGAGGCAGAAGGATCACTTGAGCCCAGGAGTCTGAGGTTGCTGTGAGCTAGGCTGACGCCACGGCACTCAGTCTAGCCTGGGCAAAAAGAGTGAGACTCTGTCTCAAAAAAAAAAAGGAATGAAGGGAGGGAGGGAGGGAAGATGAAAGGAAGGAAGGAAGGAAGGAAGGAAGGAAGGAAGGAAGGAAGGAAGGAAAAATGCTGCAGAGAGAGTGGTGAAATTGAGTGGAAATTGGTATAATGCTTTTGCAAACTAGTTGGCAATATGTATCAAGAGACTTAATAATGTTTATACTCTTTGGCCAAATAATTTGCTTTTGATAATCCAGATCAGAGTCAGCAAAATTTTTCTGGATAGCCAATATTTCAAGCTGTGGAGGCCACAAAGTTTCTGACACAAGTACTCAATTCTACCACAGCAGAGCAAAAGCAGCCATAGACCACACATAAATCAATATGTGTGGATTTGTTTCCAACAAAACTTTACTTACAAAAATAGGTCGTGGCCAGATTTGGCCTGTGGGCCATAGTTTGCCAATCCCTGACATAAACTAAGAAAATATTTTTAGAATTATTCTAAATTCTAAATATAAAGAGAAGTATAAGCCAGAAGGTTCTCATCTCAGCCTTATTTGTAATAGAAAATATTGATACAACTGTTCATCCATAGAAAGACTGATTAATTTTGATAGTTCTACTCAATGAATTATTTTGTAGGAATTAAAATGCTGTTTGTTAGTAATTTATAACAACTTGGAGAAATGCTTGATAGAATGTTACATGAACGATTGAAACAAAGTTATTTATAATGATATTGGTGATGAACACCTAAGCACTTTACGCACATTGCATCATTTAACTCTCCAAAAAACCCTATGAAGTTCACTTTTTTATTTTATTGTAACTGCTTTCCTTATGCAGAAGCTGATGGTAATAAAAGTTCAGTATTTATCCAAAGTTACGCGGCCAGCAGAGTTGGGACGTAAACGTGGATCTACCTAACTGGCGAAAAGCCAAAACAAAAGCAACCACATAAACCAAGAAAAATCCTACCTTAAACTCTGTTTAGTAAAAAGACCAGAAGAAAATACACCTGAAAGTTGACATCGGCCGTCTTGATTCATGGGTGATAGATTTGAAGATTTCGTAACATGTTCAGTATTTTCTGTACTGTGAATGTGTCATTTTAATAAGGAAGAAGCAACACTTGGATTTTATAGGAAAGCCAAGGGTGGCAGAACGCTAGGTGGAACCGTGGAGGGAGAAGTGTCTTTTGGGTGGTGGGGGGATCTAGAGATTCCCTTGGGGATGTGCCCTTAACCCTCTTGGTCCTGCTCTTGTTTGTGAAAAGCACATGGCGCTGCCCTTCCCTCTGTCGTGTTCCAGGTGGAGTTTCTAGTGTGTCTTGTTTGGACTGTCGGCCCATTTTTATGCTGTTCTCTCAGGTTGGCCTGCCAATCCCTAACTGTCTCTCTCTCTCTTCTCTCTCCCTCTCCCTCTCTCTGCTCCCTCCTGCCCTGCCTTGTCCACCCGTCCCACTGCCCAGCCGACAAGGTCAGTGATGACTTCTACTCCAAGCGACGGCACCTGGCTGAGCTGGCCGCCAAGGGGAACTTACCTCTGCAGCCCGTAAGAGTGGAGGACGAGCCCCGGGCCTTCAGCCCCGAGCACGATCCTGCCAAGCAGAATGGACAGAAGTCCCGCACCAACAAGATGCCCCCGCACCCCCTGGCCTACAACTCCACCGCCAACTTTAAAGGCTGGGACCCCAACGAGCAGTCTCTGCGGCGGCAGGCGTACGGCAACAAGGGCAAGCTTGGCACGGCCGAGTCGGGCTCCAGCGACCCCTTGGGAACTCGCACCCAGCACTACCCGCCCCCACAGCCCTACTTCATCACCAACAGCAAAACAGAAGTGACTGTCTGAGTGTTCATGGCAGGGAGCACCCTGGAGACCACACTCAACTGAGAGGCAAAAAATAAATCCTGGCCACACCCTCCCTGTCCCCGCTACACACGCACCCACACACCCACCCTCAACGAGAACCGACTCTAAACCTACTGGTGACACGGAATCGTGCTTTTCCTGGGTCATGCCGAACACGCGTCGGCGGGCAGCTGAGGAAGACTGAAGCATGGACATTCAGCAATACAGCAAAGGAGAAACTGAGGCACGCTCTTTCAACTTCAGGCCCGAGGTGGCCAACTCACATGCCCAAAACGAAGGGGCTAGTTTTTCTTTTCTTCCTAACTTGAAACTGAAATCCATGATTAAAAAAAAAAAAAAAAGTAGCACAATTTAGAGAAAGTGTCCATTTGAGCACATACACAATTTGCCACTTGCTGTCTGTTTCTGGGTAAAAAGAACCGGAGTGAAAGGGGGTGTAGAGAGGTAGGGTGGACACAAGAGTGTATTTGAGAACAGGAGTTGTTTGTGGAGGAATTTGCCCATATCATAAGCATTTTTCTAATCCCAAGAAGGAGTGACATGAATGCCAAATTTTGAGGAGTATCAGACAGTAACTGGACTCCAACCATTATATTTATAATACTTTTCATATCTTCAATGTCGAAAGCAAAAAACAACACACGCTCAAGCTCACAAAAAATGAATAGACCCTGAACCCACTGACAGTGCTGGAAAGCAAAAAAAAAATGTTTTCGAGAACTCCCATGAAGACCGTGACCGTGGAAATGGGAGAGACAGGCTTTTATGGCGGGGAGAGGGTCCAGAGAGTATAAAATAACTTTTAAAAAAAAGAGAAATAGAATATAAGCCCACAACAAAACAGACAAGAACAGCAAAATTAATTTTTGTCCCAAATCTTGAAGACTTAGGAAATCAACAAAGACATCAATGACAAAAATCCACAGGTGGAAACATCCACAGGCGGTGAAAGGGGGCCCCCCGGAAGCCTCCAATTTCTGGATTTCGCCTGCAACACCTGAAACAGCCACAGAAACAAGTCCTCTATTAACTGTCCATCCCCGACGTCCCTTTTTCCTTCAGCGCGTTGCCGCCGCTGCCAAACTTCAACTGCTTTGGACTGAAAATGTCATAAGCGTGGGTGGTGCCTTCAATGTGTTACTGTTGTTTAATGACAGTCTTGTTCCCCAAGTGCAACCTGTGTTCTTTTCGCCTTCCTCCGTCCTGTGTTTCTGCAGTAGTAGATGTTTCTATCCTTCCTTTGTAGGTGAGCCTACCCCATAACACCCTCTGAGGGGGCTGCTGCAATGTCGGGGTACCTAAAGACGAAGACCTTCCAACTCCCCATATTGTCGAAACAGGTTCTTCCACTTTCCAGCCTCCCAAACGTGTCAGACATTTCTGGGTCCCGTAATTCCCATGGTCCCTCCAAATTACCTGCTCCAGATACTTTAATGTGTTCATCTCCCCATCCTGGAATTTCCTGAGGTTCTTTTTCAGATTGGTTCTTAGGGCCAATAGCCCTTGGGATCCCAACAAAGACTATTTTTCCTACAAGTTCTATTTGTTGAGTGGAAGCTCAAAGAGGTGGGTTGCGGGAGAAAAGATTTGCATTTAAGGTGAGAGGTGTTCAACTAGCCCCTTAAAGGTCTTGGCTAATTTTTTAATGGAAACTTCAAGAGCCCCAGAGCTCCTCTGGTGTCGGGAGCTGTAAATGGTCTGGTCAAACAAGACTCAGAGCATTTTCTGGAACCCTGAGCTGCAATGTTCTGCCTCACCTGTCTTTCCACCCTGACATCGTGGAATCAGCAAAACCAATTAGTTGTTTGTTCTCCTTCTCACTCCCAGCAGATGCGAAGACCCTGACAGTGCATTTTATCTGTCTGAGCCTTAGTCCCCCACCTGAAACATGGGGAATTTGGGCTCAGTCAAGCTTTTGAAGCTTTTTGAAACAGCGAAACCTCTGCCTATTTTTTTTTTAAGTGAAATCATTCAATGAACCCCCTAGATAAGATCCCCGTGTATAAAGAGGCACATGATACTGGACAAAGTAGGGTTTGGGGATTGAGCGCCCACCTTCTTGGCCTCCTTGCTGAAAACCCAGAGCCCCCCAGAGTGGAGTAAATACCACTGGGCTTGGTCAGTATTTCCTTGACCTTAGTTGGCTACATACCTGCTTTGGGCTACATACTTTGACATCTCTGTGTATCACTGTCATGATATTTGTATCGAAACTGATTCATTTTTGATACATTTTATTTTTCAAATGAAAACTTCCTGCCTTCATCACAAATAGAAAACCTTATTAATTCATAAATAGAAAATAAGCATAAAAATAAGTACAAAGGCAACAAAGTGGGAATGATTAAATTCTAGGTAGACACTGTTGCCTGTGGAAGTGTCTAAACCTAAAGCCCAGTATGTGTTTCATGCTTTCTCTCTCTCTCTCTCTCTCTCTCTCTCTCTCTCTCTCTCTCTCTCTCTCTCTCTCGCTGGGACTGGGCAGGCGGGCGGCCCCACGCACGCACACAACAACAACAAGAAAACAAAAAAAAAAAAATAACGATAAAA